>VDFB02013217.1:0-65866 GCA_007258455.2 Sequoia sempervirens | reverse complement strand
AGACAAGATAACATAGTATATACCCTGGGAAAACCCTCCTCTTGAGGGAGAAAAACCCAGCAACAAAGATCTCTCTTGTATTGATACAACAGTGGTAGATTTACAAAATACAATAAGGTCTAACACAAGACCAATCGCAGATATCAAGCTCTAGATCACACCTGATAGAATAGAATGCAGATCTGATAATGTTTGCTTAGCACTGTGATCTTCAATTCTCAGACTTTGACAGTACATGACAGAACCGAACTGGTAAATTCGCAATTAAATCTGGAACCTGTTCGCACTTGTATGAGGTCACAGAACCAGTGAATGCACACTCGGATTTCAGATGAATTCTCACTGTTCCTTTGCATAGTCCGCACCATGAAGTGATCGCGGCTAACACAGATCTAATAATCCGATTGCACTTGATGTAATTCGCATTTGATAAGGTCGCCCTTCTCTGTTATATTCACCCTTGATAATGACGAGCTTCTCTTGTTATATACGCACTTGACAATGACGAGCTTCTCAGATGTATTCGCACTTGACTGCTATGAAACTGGGAGAGAGCTATCAAGAATATATATCTATTCGATGAACAAGCTGTGTATAAGTATATGAACCAAATCCTTACATGTCGGCCTCAATATATTTCAAATATCCTTTTACAAAGGTCGGCCTTAATTAAACATCTCTTAATGAAAGATAAATATCAAAAAAAAACTTTTATGTCGGCCCATAATAATAATAAATAAATTTGAATAGCCTATGGCTATCATTCAAATTTGTTTTTCACTGCGAAGCTGAGCTGGAAGGAGCTACCGAAGCTGTTATAACATTAACACAAGGGATCCAATGCCAAGTTACATTCATGGATCAATTTTCTGTCATGACTATAATGACCTATCCATCAGTATTGCCCTCATATACATTCAAGAGCTCTGTTTATCAGTAAAGATTAGCTACAAGATATGGTTGTATCTTCTAACAACCTCCTAAAGTGTAGCTGAAATGATCATGATGGACAATTCTGTTGAACCCAAATGTGAGAGGGGAGAGAGATATCATGCAGTCACTTTTCTTTCAACTGCAGAGCTAGGCTCTTCCACACCCTGTTTGAGATGATGTGGCTCTATCCTTCATGAGGGACATCAAGGGAGGTGACTATTTTAGAAAGGAAGAGAATGACAATGTTGTGTGAATTAAAAATATCAAGCATGCATAGAAAACAATCAAGAACAAATATACAGATCTAAGCTTTGGCCAGAGGCTTAGGGATGAGTGGCATGTACACACTTAACTTCAACTTGTATTTGCTTGACCTTATCTCATTCTAGATGGATTAGGCTAGATAATTGTAGTAAGCCACTTATATTTGCTTAACCTTACTCTTACTAGTTCACGAGGTTACTATAGAATACTATAAGTAGCATATACTGGCCCATCCTTACCTCACCTAGTGCAATAGAACTAGGTTATAAGTAGTGATTGACATATATTTATTGAGCCTCACCTATTGCTTTGGTATGGTCATTAACTCATCTCTCTAAGTTACTAAGACAAATATAAGACCTATAAAGGTTTGTTAATTCAAAAGCACATCTAATAATTTCTAGTGTTCACCCTTTTTTTGGGAATGAGGATGTGCTAGAGATGGTAGGACGAGGGTGAAATCTCCCATCGCCATTCCTTTGGGGACACCTTTGTAGAGGCCTATCCTCAGAATAGTCCTATAGATCCAAGGATGTTTGTGTGGGTGTTCCCCTCCTTAAGGGGGGATGGTTGGGGACACCCTATTGTTGCTGGGGTGGCAAGGGACATGTAGACATTCCTTGAGCATCCGAGGGATGATGGGATGTTTTCATGTCCTTTAAAAACTCTTGGTATGTTTAAAAAACATTAAAATTTAAACCTAAACCTAAACCCTAATCCTTAACCTAAAAGGAGTACCCAGCAAGGCCCCCACACCCTAAAAAAAATATAAATATGGTAGGATGAAGAGGAGGGGGTCAGAAGGGCAAGACAAATGTGGAGGGGGAGGAGGAGGTCACATTTTCAAGTTTTTAGATCAAAATTCATATTAAAACTTTAAATATCTGTTTTTATGTTTGTTGAGTCTTCCCATTTTCAAGTTCTTACTTCAAAGTTCAAACTAGATAGCTGCTTTGTTTTTTACTTTTATACACATATTAAATAAAAATAAAAATGATATTTGCATTTTATTTTATTTTCTCCCCATTTTCTAGTCTTCAGTTCAAAGTTAAAACTCGAAATCTATTTTATAAAAGAATTCCATAAATATTAAGTAAAATAGATACCTGGTTTTTTATTTCCTTGAATATTAGATAAAATAATGGTAAATGAGATTGAACTTACGTGTATCCTTTGCTTTTGCACCTTGTGTGATCTAAGGCAAGAAAAACAAAAGGAAATTCAGAAATCCTATAGCTTGTTTTTCTATGTTTAAATTTTACATAAATGATAATAATATATAAACGGATCAATGGCTAAGTTTGACACAAAGTACAATTGGCCAATGGGTAAATTTTACATAAAAGATAAATTGCAACTTCTTTTAATATTTCTGGTAATTAATTTTCAAATGTTAATTTTTATTTTATTTTAAAAGCTTCCCCCCTGCCATCCCCAAATTTTGGAAAAAAATTTTCTGAGCTAAATTCATCTCTCGTGCCCCAGAAGTTTGGAGAAACATTGCTAATACTGCAGTGAGAGGCTTCATCCAAAAAATTTCCACCAGTTAAACTACTGATATCTGTTCTTATTAACCCTTGTACTGCCCCATCTAAACCTCAATCATCAACAGGATTAAGTTTATTGTTTCAAAAAGTTTAGGGCAGCTAGTGTCATCATACACAAAACATGGGATGTATTAACTTTAGGTAAAACATGTGGTCACAACTCTATCCTTCATAGTGTATTTCATGTGAAACCTCTGTCCTATCAATCAAAGGAGCCTAGCATAAATTCTAAGCAAAGGCTAAGTATTTTCTATCACTCTACCATCTAATCATCCATCATTCTTAATGGTTTATTTGAATGGCTCTTGCATGGTAGTATTAGACAGAACCCTGTAACATTTTTTGTCACCAAAACCTTAGAACCCTTGCTTCTCAGTTTGAATCTGTTTCTGGTAACATAGCTATGAAACATCTATCAATGCTCAAGCAAAATCATGGTCCTCTGGTATATATGGATATACTTAAACATAATAAGCTGTTAAAGCCCATTTTTGAAATTTACATTTAACATATTAGTTTCAATATGCCAAGCGATAGCATAGCGTTCAATAAAATCTGCATGATTTTGAAACTTTTATCTCAGCATAAGCAATTATGTGGGAATATACTGCAGGAAGAGTTGGTATCTATGGGTTTACTTTACTAATATTGTTTTTCCTTTTTTGGGTGCTTTTGCGAAGGACCTTGGGCTTCAGCAGCTTAAACAAAACCTTGTCCAAACTGTTGCATCTGAATCCAAGTTAAAGGTATGTTTGGGAGCTTGCACTTTAATCATCAGATATGCTCTAGTATGCGTGTTTCTTTAACAAGGAATAATGTTTGCTTATGCTTGTTTAAGTATGTCTCCCAATGTTATGTAGTCCTAGTTCTTTTACGTTGGTCCTAAGATCATTACCAGTAGTTTCAAATTGGTTCTGATATGTTCTGCTGGGGTGTGATGCCATCTCATTAATTGCATTAGTTGAGTGTAGATGTAAATATTGTTAACTGCTGTAACTTCGAGTTCTGTTGAACTGCTTTTGGTCATCAATGGACATTAATATAATTTCTTTCTTTCTTTCTTTCTCCCTTATTTCACAGGTCCAATCAATTTTTTATGTGAAGCTTTTCTTTAAGGTTCTTGATGTCTATTATTGTTGAGCTCTGGCTTCTTTTGCTTCTCCTTATTGATACATATTTATTCTTCTGTGTTTATTTACAGTCCACATCCTTATCATCCTGTAAATAACAAAGTGTGGAGTTTAATGTTTAGTGTAGATTTTATGTTGGAAACCATGGTTGACCTGTCAACTCCTTGGCAAGTGTGTGTGACTTTAATTACACATTATTAATATCTAGCAACTGAAAGAGAAGCTTGCTTTTTGAATTTATCAGTTTACTTACTATACACAGATTGAATTTTATGTTTTGTCTGTTTTATCCAGAAGCGGGAGGTAAAGTCTCCAAAACCAAAACAAGAAGGGCCTGTAGAGAGGAGGTGCTCAACACGTGTTTCACGTCTTCCAGTTCCTATTTATCGTGAAGTAAGCTATGTACATCCTAAACAGGAAATGAATGTGTTACTTTTCTCATAAGCTATGCCATGTGTTCATGGTGTCGACTGATCATTAATTTCTTCAGTCTTGATTTTGATTTTTATGGACTAAGAATTGTTTACTATTTATCCATCAAAAAAACTTCATCAGGCTCAAGTTTGTTAGATGTCCATTTTTCATAGTCTTTGCATTTGAACATTTCTCATGCTTCATCTACTTGTAACTAATTGCAGCATTTTGACTTTATTCAATAGTATCCCAAGTTTTGCTAAATTGGTATTGATAATCAGTGCCTTGTTTTGTGGTAGGTAGATGATGTCTTTCCCCGCTCTCGGAAAAGGTAATTTGCCATGTCTTAAAATAAATTGTACTCACTTCAACAAATTGAATTCCTACTACTAACACACAGCTGTGCAGTCGAACCTCATATGACAGCAAAAGATTTCTGCATATATCCAGTGCCTCTTATGAAGCAAGAATGCAGGCACAAGAAAGTGCTGAAACAAGTATGAAGGACTTGGGATCCGAGCATCCCTATTTTGTTAAGTCTTTGGTCCGGTCTCATGTTTCCAGTTGTTTTTGGTTGGTGAGTCAAAAGGGATACCAAATTTCTCATGCAAATCTTGTAAACAAAAAAAGCCTGTACTGATTGTTGTGTTTTCAGGGCCTTCCAAGGGGATTCTGTGTAAACTACCTACCCAAAAATGATGTGTCAATGGTGCTGGAAGATGAAAAGGGTGAGGAATTTGACACTGTATATATTGCAGGCAGGACAGGCCTCAGTGGTGGATGGAGAGGTTTTGCACTTGACCATGATTTAGATGATGGTGATGCTATGGTTTTTGAGCTTGTTGAACCAACAAAATTCAAGGTTTGTATTTACTTCCTATATTTATAATTTATGCAAATCTTTTGAGACTTGATCTATTCTTAAAAAGTGGAATATAATGACATTTAGAGACTCTAAATAGATGCATGAAAGAACCAGGTTCTAATTTGATATTGGTGTTCATTATCTTCATTCATGCCACACAACAGTAAGAGGACGTGCAAAAATTATACTTTACCATGCAAACTATATCACGCCAATTCTTTGTAGCACAAGATCTCATAGTTATGAAAGTTAGACTGATGAATATAGAGAGAACAATGATGATGCTCAATACAGGTTCATGTCATGCTTTTTCCACTATAATTGAGACATGTCTATTAAGTTCTAACAGTGTATGTGAAGTTTGGATCACATAAATGTGTTCACGAACAAAACACTTTTTAGAATATAAGATATAGTGAGGATTTTTGCTTTAATATTTCATTTATATTCACATAATTCTTAAGCACATTTTCCTCTTGTAGTGTCTTCATTTTCTTTTTCCAAAGTTGAAGCTTGGATTTCGAACTCTTGTTGTATGCCATATTCTATGATATGGTTGAAAGTTGTGTTGTAAAATGTTCTCAATAATATCATTTGCTCTTGTTCCTCTATCATGGAAATAAAGCGTGAAATTTAAACATGTTTTCAGAATTACAATAAGACATAAATTTTGAAGTAACATTTTGGCTGCTTAAGCATAATGTATGTAGCAAGAAACAGCTTGGATCCCTTCCCCAACACTGTTACCTTCGCCTCTTTTGGCATATGGGCATTTACAAAACTTAAATAGGTATTGGTACTTCTTGGAAATGGCCCCAGAATTTTTGGGGCTTCTTGGAAATGGATAAAAAATGGCAGCCCCATTTCTGGCAATATCCTGGCATTTCTAGGATATTTGAGTGCCATTTCTGGGTCAATCCCACATCCTTTAAAAAAGTAAATAAACAAATAAATTGTCCCGAACTAAGGTTACTCCACACCTTAACAGCCTGACTAAACCTAACTCAACCTTGTGGACCCCTCATCCCACCACACTGTAGCCCTTGTCCCTTCTCTTGCCTAGCCAAACCCTCTAACATCCCATCCCTGTTACTTTGATTAAAAGAATAAAGATTCATGCTGCTATCACTCATGGCTATTACTGTGGAGACTGGAAGCAAGCAAGAAGAGTAGAGGAGAACCAAACGATTTGTATTTTGAGACTATTAAACTATGTTTTAATTCGGAAAGTTTTAAAGTGTGTGTATATATATATATATATATATATATATATATATATATATTGATGTTTCCATGCTATTAGGTTTCTAGGCATTCTTGGAAAACTGGTGTTTCTTGTTTCTGTTTCCAGCATACCTGTTTCAGTCTCTTGGTTACCTGGAGCATAACTCCCAATCAGATTCCATTTTAAGCGTGGTCATTCAAAGTGTTTAGTTTGTCTTGAGCATTTTGGTAGTAAAATTCTTATTTTTTTTTACCTATTTTTTTTCTTGCTAAAGTATAAGCTTTTGATTTTTTTGTGCTTACAAACACACAAATTGTCTACATTTATAATTAACAGATGTATATCAATCAACTTTGTCTATCCCCTTTCTTTTTTTGTGCAATTCATGCAATTTTTTAAATTTAAAGTACACAAGAAAAGTAGGGCCTATTAGATGCTTTGAGCATGAGATGACATGCGTTCTTTGAATCTATCTTAACACCAAATTAATCAATTTCCATTCTAAAATAAACAATTGTTTTCTTCTCTGACATTTCCTTCTTAATATTTTGACCTTGATATCTAATTGCAATGTTAGAATCAACAGAATACAGAATAGGAGGAAAGAAAAATTGTATATTACTCTAGGGAAATGTGAATCCAAATGTCACATTCAGCATATGCATAACATACGATTGATGATTTATTGTTCAAACAGAAGTCAACTATGAATGGAATGCACCATGACTTGTCATGATGATGATTAAATAATGCTGTTTGACTCTCCTCTTCTTGATGATGGATCATCGAGTGTGATCCAAAATGTTGATGCAAAAACACACATAGTTGAATGCAAAAGCACTCTATACTCTAAACATGGGTCTATTATGAAATGTCGACTAATTACCACTTCAGTTTATATATATATATATAATTTTTTTTCTTATTGGTTGTATTTTTGTAATTTTAATTTAGTGTATTTTTTGCTATGTTGAAATCTTTCATAGTAGACATTCAGTATAAAAGTTACTGCCTTCCTTGCCATGTTAAAAAATCTTTTCTAAACATTGTTCCCATGTAATGTCCCCAATTCTGGAGTAGTCACCACTAGATCAATTTGATTAATTAAATGTTAATTAGTCCTAAAAGTATTATTCAACATTAATATTTAATTAATTAACTAACGTTTAAAAGTGACTTTATCAAATAAATATATTAAAATATTCAACAAAGTGACTTTATGAGGGAAAAAATAATAAAATTGTGGTGAAGTATAAAAGGCAAGTCAAGAAGGCAATTAATTATCTTTGGGAATTTTATTATCGGGCACAAAAATTGACAGCACAACTTTCAGGAAACCGATGACGAAAACCCTCAAATTTGCAGATTGGACGAAAACCCAACTCCACATGCAGGCAGTTTCATCTTGGAATTCGTGTAGGGGACTCAAAGGAAAGTTGAATAATTTTGTGGAAGTTTGTATAGTCTTTTTGGAAAATGCATTTCAGGTATTTTTTGAAGGTTTTAGAATTAAATAATACAGGTTGAGGTTACTCTGTATGCTCTCAAAGGGAAAAAGGTCTAACTGATAGCTACAATTCGATTTGGTAATAAGACAAGGTTGAAGTGGCAAATAAGACCAAATGGTATATGCACTACAGGCTATTTCATCATACAGGAAGTCATGGTTGCTGTTTGGGAATGTTATGAATTAATGTGAAGACAAAAGAGAATAAGATAGATGATATATTAATTCGCTACCTTAATATCATGTCATCGTGTTAGTAGTTTTCCCGACACAAGAAGATTATTGTGGTGATTGTGTAATACTCTATGTTCGATGCAATACATGGTATTGAAATTTTTGAAACTTATGATATCGCGGCTTCGGTAGAATCTCTCCTATGCCATTCGAAGGGTTCTAAATGGTTACAATTGGGCCAATAATTCCATAAACGGAAATGCATGCTAAGGGAAAGACTCAAATAGTTGACGGGTTTAATCTAAATGATGGCCCGAGGTTATAAGGCAGCAAAATATTACTATTTATGTGGGTCATTCCTTCACTTTGAAGATTGGTATACAGACCCAAGCATTTGCGATTGGGAAGCGCCTGTCAAGGAACTGGTGCGGCAATTGCCAGGTTAGAATATGTATGAACTTTGATTTTGGAAGTACTTGAATCTAGAAAATAATCATTTAATTTATGTTGCAGCAGAACTTTTATGCTAAGGTTATAATCTTTTACCACTTTGATTGTGGCCCATCCATTATATCTTTGTTGGGTAGAAAATGCAAGCTGAATCCTTGAATACAATTGGGCTCTAAATAGAACTAGGCTTTGTTGAGTGTAGTGTTCGTATTTTTAGTCCCCATGGGCTAAAGGGGGGATTTAATAGGGGAATAATAGAATAATAATTTCTTAAGTTGTCCAAAAAAGTGACTTTAAGTTATAACTTTGGAAAAAAGAAAATTTATTATTATAAAATGGGGCCAAAGGCCCAAAAATGAATATTGGATACATGGCCAAAAAGGCAAATAAAAAATATAAGCTGCAAAAGGGGTGAATATTCAATAAAAAACAATAATTATCTAAAAGGTAATTAATAATTATAAGTTGGAAAAAGATGAATATTCAATTAAAAGTAATTTTTTTTTTTTTTTTTGTAAGCACTAGCTTATGGGGCTAGCTCCCTAAATTATGAGAAAAAAATCAGATTACATCACGAGGCTGGGGGGCACAAAACAGAGAGCCCATCACCAACAAACAGACCCAAACAAGGGATTCAAGAAGTTCGAGAAAACTTCTGTATTATAATACTTGTCAACCACCATCCAAAGTAGACTCTAGGCAAGGAGGAGCAGGCCAAACAATCAATTCAACACCTGAATCCGTCGAGGGGGTCACAGGAACAAAGGAGTCTTCAACAAAAGACGACAGGGTGGAGCAGCTTTCATCACTCTCGCAGAAAGCCATCGACAAGAGCAAGTAGTAGAAATAAGGCCTTCGCTAGATGCACCAACCACACCAGCAAACACTTGAAAGCCATGAGGACTCCTAGAGTGGGGCAAGTCAAGTCCTGGAGGAAGCAAGGTCACAATTCAAAAGGTCCATCAGATCACTAGGGAGAGAAGACACGTCATATGTTATTTCCTCCCTATCTTGTCTAACGCCAATGTTTGCCAATCCGTCAGCCATGGCATTGGACTCTCTATAGACATGCCTTACTGAGAAGCGTTCTAGCTTGTCTAGTAGCTCCCAGATGAATGTAATCCAAGGCTTCAGCTTCCAGTTCATTGCATGTTTCTTTAACACTGCATTAATACTCACTAGTGAGTCGCCCTCCACTTCAATTGCCATGATTCCTTTACCCAGACATAGCCGAAGACCGCAAGCCAAAGTCTCAAGCTCAACTTCATTGTTTGTAGCAAAGCCAATCCTTTTTGATAATGCATAAACACAACTACCCAAACTATCTCGTATGACACAGCCGACCCCTGAAGGGCCAGTGTTCCCTTTCGAGGAGCCATCAAAATTTAATTTGTATTGTTCAAGCCTTGGTAGATACCAACACACTTGGTTTCTGATTTTGTTTCTATTGGGCGCCAGCTGACCCGAAGATTTCAAAGAGCACCAAAGCTTTTGTAAACGATTGTCCCACTCAGAAAATATAGCTGGCTTTGTAGACCACATATTAGTATTAAGGACCTCCACAATATTGTGCTTTGTTTTCCTAATTACTTCAGCCACTAGTAAGCTAGTATCCTTAAAAATGCAACAGTTGCGTTCTTTCCAAATATTCCAAACCAACAACGACGGAGACACCAACCAAGCACTAGCCCATACGTTTCTTCTCTTCACAGTTGGCCAACTACATAAAAAAGCCTGCAAGTCTTGCTATCTAGCAATCGACCAATCCAAGGATTTGAGCAACTAGTCCCAACACTCCGAGGAGAATGGATAGTTGAGTAATAAATGGTTTGCAGTTTCACCCGCCCTGCAGCATAGCATGCATATATTCGGCCCAATAAAACCAAAGGTCGACAATCGATCTCCAGTCAGTATTCTTCGGTGTAGAGTAGTCCAGAGAAAGGCCCCAACCTTCAGGAGAACACCTTTCTTCCAACAAAGAGTAGTCGGCCAAGAAAAACCTTGCAAACTGTTCTGCTGCAACTCATAGCCCAATTTTGTTGAGTATTCTCCAAATTTAGCCCCGCACCAGATAACCTTGTCGGGTACCCCAGAGAGAATGATCTTATGGCAAGCAAGCAAGTCATCCAGTGCAGATTTGACACTAACATACAGCGCCAAAGTATCAAGGGAAACCCACCTAAAAGTCACACCTCCCATCCCATCCAATTAGAAACCCTACAACCGTGCTTTTGTATTACTTCAGTTAACCAGTCCCTAGTACCCACCAAGTCCACAATGGAAGGGTGACCATTCTAGGAGTCCATCCAGAAATTGGCTAAACAACCGTCTCCAATCCTCCATGTGAGGTGCTAAGTAATTAGTGGCCTGCATTCCTACAAAAACTTCCAAATAGGAGACCCACTAGAGGAGTTTGCGAGGGTCGAAATCCTGCCTGGGTCAAGATCGTTCATATATTTTCTCTGCATTATCTTACACCATTGACGCTTGGGATTCCTATATAACTTCCAGCATAGTTTCGCCCCTAGAGCCTTGTTTTGTAGATCCATTTTTCGAAGACCTGCACCATCAGAGTTCTTATCCAAACAAGCAGTCTCCTAGCTCAAGAGAGGGATTCTCTTTCCATCTTTAGCTCCTTCCCACAGGAAACGTTTTAAGAAACCTTCAAGATCTTTTGAGGCTTTATGTGTCAACCTGAAGCAAGACATTACAAAGATTGGAACTGTTGCCAGGACAGACTTAATCATCAAAATCCTACCAGCCAAAGTGAGCCATCTGTTCTTCCATGCCTCAACCTTTTTTCTGCAACTATTGACCACCTCCTACCAACGAATTGATCTGCACGTACCTTGGAATAAAGGTACCCCCAGGTGCTTCGAGGGGAGGACATCGATAGAGAAGCCCAGAGTCCAATTTTCCTATGGAGAGAAACTTTTGTGTTGAAGAAATATATTTCTGATTTATCTTTGATTATTATTTGCTTAGAGGCCCCCACATAAAGCTCTATAAATTAAAAGTAATTTTAGGGTTGGATGGAAAAATGATTAAAAAAACAATTATTAGAAAAATAGATTCATTCCATTCATTGTCAATTATCAATTTCCAAAAACCTTCATTTTGGAGAGCATTGAGCTTTGGTGCAACTTTTACCTTGAAGATGAAAACCCTCTCAATTTATTCAAGAATTGGATGACAGAAGCCTTCTGGTTCTCATTGCTGGATTCATATGGAGATCAAATTGTGTTGATCCAAGAATTTGTGTGGAGATTTGAAAATACAAAAATATATCTATTTATATTTTATGTAGGGATTGATCATTTTCAGAATAATTTGGAGTTTATTATTTTACTGGCTGGAACAAATAAATGATACTAGCGGTACCATCCCATTAGTCAGGCATCATGAATAAGAAAGCAATGATCCAAATTTTGGAAGGATTCAAACCTAATTCTAGCTATCAACAAAGAGAAGTTGATGTGGCAGTGGGACCCTCATTTATCCCAACTGCCTTATTTCAAAGTCTTTAGCTGCCTCAAGGGAAATCGCAACAAATGAAGGGGAGTGACGTGGTAAAAAGGTAGTTGTGCTGATGTGTAGAAGGGTGTGGGGAGTGATAGGAGTGGTTGCTGCTGATAGGGGAGGTTGTGAGACACTATTGCTTCCAGCTGCATCCATACTTGAGTCTCATGTAGCTATTTATTGAGGTTGCAACTTTATGAGGCTATTTTGGAGTCTTTCTTGACTACAACAACCCTAACATTAGTTATATTAAGGGTTGTAACAGCTTTGAGAGGTCGAACAAATTTGGCAAAGAAGATGGGATTTGGTTGGTCTACAATGTTATTTATCAGTGATTGCTTGGTATAATTCAGTGATTTTGAGGTTAGATCTGCTCCAAATTTATTAATAAATGATATAATGTGAATAAATTGTGATGTATGAATAGTGTTGTTGAAACTAGAATCTTTATCAAATGGCAATACATGTATGTTAGTTCCAACTTGATTGTTAAATTGTCATTTTGTTAAACACTTGTATAAATGCATCAATAGTTGGATATTTCATTGGAAGCATTTTATCAAATACAAAAAAATAAAAATATTTTAGTGGAATTGTCGGAAATTTAAAAAAAAGGATATTTCATCGAGTATGACATTGCCATGAACAAAGTCTGAGCATTGATGATCAAGGTTGACATAGATGGGTGGTTCATCTAGATAGATAGCTACAATGACAGTGAGTGGGTCATGTTATCGGACAAGAGGAAGTAGTTTAATTGAAGTCATTCACTTGTCGAGTTCTTGTTCCTCAAAGACACCTCATATGTCGACAAGGACAATCTCTACCTATTTGTTCACCTCTGCTCGATGGAAACCATTTTGTATTTGCAAACCTGATTGTTTCTTATGAGAAGTATACTATAGTATTTAAACTTGAAGGTTTTGAATTTGAATTGTTTATGAGGTAATGACATTATGTCATGATATTTTAATCATTGATGAGTTAAGACATCTATTCAAAATTTCAATGTTTATTTATAATTTATATATTTGTCATTTTTTTTGGATCAGTAACATGGGAATTTTTCAGCTTGCCTCGAGTCAGGTGAGGCCACAAACAAGGGATATCATCTTTGACATGAACGTGAGTAGTTCGAAACCTGCAAGCTCAATAGTCCAGTAGAGCTACAATGCCCGAGAGCACATTGGCCCATTAAGGGTTTGGAGTATGAAGTCACCCGCATGATTGCCAACAACTTTTGAAAGTTCAAAATTGCAAGCACAATGGATTAGTGAGGGCACAATGCTTGTAATTACAGTGGATCAATGAGGGCCCATTGCTCATGATCACAATGGCCTAGTGAGGGTTTGAACCTTGGTGGCTACAACAACAATTCCACAATTTTAACTATTGCACTATGCCATAAACAACTTCCCATTTAATTTTTTTCAATTTTAGCAAATTATATATAATTTTTTTGATGTCTTGCTTTTAATTTCAGCAAAATATATATAATTTATTTGATGTACCCAAATACCCATCTCCCTTTTAGAAAAAATGACATATCGGTATTGGTACGTGTCTCCCATACCAATACCTTTGCAACATTGATGATCATTTGATGGTTTTTTCTAGTAACGATTATGTTCACAAATTATAAATAATGACAAAAGCGTTTGCTGTTATCAAAGGCAACAATCATAATCACTAATCATAACACAACAGTCATGCTCCCTATTCACAAGGTTTTCGAACCCAATTATACCAAGTATCCTCAAATGTGAACATAGCTATGCTCTTTTTTAAAATATCAACGACAATAGTTGCCATTGTCCCTTGGCACCAGTCCTAACTCATATTCAATAATGGCAGATGGAAATCTTAACACCTACTTACACTATTCAAGTTGTATAACCCATTTATAAAAGTTCTAGAGAAAATGATAAAAAAATTGAAGGTCTGAGCCTTATATAGAAAAAGTTAAATGAATTTATCTCAATATTGCCATTGATATATTGCCGCCAATAATATTGCGATATGTCAGCAAAAAATGGTCAAAGTTGTGGTCAGCAATATTTTGAAAAACTTACAATATTTTTAGGAAAATGTCAAGAATGTTACTGAGAGATGTATTGGGATTTATAGCAATATTTTAAAGGTATTTGCTTCTATCATATGTGTTGATGTGTGTTTTGTGACCTACACCAAACAACAGAATAAAGTGTCCAACGGCTACTCTATTCTCTCTTGATCAAAGTATTCCGTATGCTAAGATTGCGAGAGAGATCATATGTTCAACTCGAAGGTTCCTTCGATGCAATGGAGTACACTTAGTTGGTCCATTGTGATTTGCTGTTTTCACAAGGGGACTTACACAATTGTTCACAAGTTTATGATGCAGCAGACAACAGGCTAATCATAAAGAGGATTTTCACGTGATGCTAATGATTTGGCAATGAGGCACGAGTTTCCTAATACTAATCAGGAAAGTATTGAATTGAATGGCTGCAGGGATTAGAAAATTTATGTCCTAGTCTAAGTGCAAGATGTGTGGAGCTCGACCTCAACAAACTTCAACCAGACTCTGCTTTTCCTCGTGTTGGACAACTTCCACAAAGTCCGTGCAATCTTCAAGGGAGCAGCGAAAGGTATTTAGATTACAACCCAACATGCAAATACCATCAAGACGACACATACAAACATGTGAATCATAATCGAAGTTAAGTTTGAAAGGTATTCCAGTTGACCACGCAAGGCAAACCTACCATCAGTAAGCTCGCTAGTGGTATGGATTAGATGAAGCTTGCTTGAATCAAACACCACAATCCATAACTAACTCTATGCATGAAATGAAAAGCTATTTTACTTTAAGTCCTACTTGAAGTAGAAGGACGAAGAAACCTCGCTAGCTACTCACAACAAAAGATGAAACCATCATCAATGATAACTCTTTATATTGGGAGAGTGTTCACAACAATTTCTTACAAAGCTTTCAAAGGAAAACTTTCCTTCTTCTTCAAACTATGCTAAGCTATCTCAGCTAGTCTCTCTGCTATAGTCTCTGATCTCTAATGTCTAATCTCTAATGAATGTGCAAATGAGGGGGAGTGCACCTTATATAGCTGGCCAATCTCAATGGACGGTCCAGATTGAATTACAATGGACGGCTCAGATTGAGCCACATCAGCCCTAGACTAGATTCTACCCTAGTAACTGCCAGAAGGTGGAGGAGTGGTGCAATTAATGAGCACAAAATGACAGATTCCTCCTTTGACCACTATGGGCAATTAATGCCCACTACCCTTCCAGAAGATTCTCGTCCAGGATCGTGTTCCCATTGTTCTTCTCTCTGACTGCGAAAGCAACAAACCGGGCCAACACTACATCAACTTCCTGTTCTGAAATGGTTGGAGTGAGATTAAGCTAAAACTCAAGGATGGCGATTGTTTTCTCTTGCCGGATACAAGATTTTCTCTAGGCCTCGATGGATTCCTGAGTGCTCTGAATAATAGTGGAGAAAGTGGACACGTTCTCAAAGTCAACTTGAGCAAATGTTCTTACTTCGGAGAAGAATGGGTGCAGTCTGTCCTTCAAGGCATCCACTGTCACCTCCTTATGAGTTAATCGTTTTGTGAACAATGCCTCGAGCGTGTTGAAGATACCTTCTCGAATGTTTCCCATGGCCTTCTTGACCTTGACTGATTCAAACCTTGCCATGTCAAAGAAACCTCGATTGGTGAATGCTGCGGAATAACAGCCGGGAAAATCATACCTATATCCAACCTGAATTACCCCTCCCTCAATCAAAGTTTGCACTGGCATATGCATCAGAGCAACTAGGCGTGGAATAGTCTTGTCCTAAAAAATGTGAGTATCATTCCATGCCTGTTCAATGCTTTCCATATGGGAGAGGATGCTAGAGGCATGCTGAAAGGAAGAGATAGGGTCCTCAATAAATTTCTCAGCTTCAACCCGGACTCCGTCGACCCACTTGTCTCCTTCCTGAATTGCCCTCTTCATTTCTTCAAGCCCGCTAACTGACTCCCGTGGAAACCTGGTTGGAAGATCTACCGCTGGATTCTCCTGGGCACATGGAAGTGATAGATGTTGTACATAGCCAATTAACGCCTTATGCTCCTTCTTTAGCTTCTTATATTTTTCTCCTTTTCAAAGCAGTCTATCCTTCAATGCCTGGAAGGAGTTTTCAGCTTTCTCAACCACCTATGCTCTTGTAGGACGTCCTAGTTCAACTGTAGTGATTGTGTAATTCTCAGGCATTGCTTCATCTCGATCACATTCTTCCCTTGGAACTGCAACATGAAGAGTGTGTGAACCAGACTCATCTGTTTCAATTCTAGAGTATTTTCTGGCTCTTTTCTTCTTTGGTGACCCACTTATTCTGTTAAGGGGCTCCTCCATCTCTATTGCTTGGTCAATGTCATCCTCTTGATCTCTTCTTATCGCATTCGTGAGCCAATTTGGAATAACTTGCTAAGTGTTGCAGACAACAAGTGGCTGCTCCTCCGTTGCTTCTACTTCATGAACTTCTTCTCTAATAACAACATTTTGTTGGGGCACTGTCATCTCCATGTGTTGTATATCTTCCTCCAACTGTAATACATCCTCCAAACCTTGGGCTCCAGGCTCCGTAGAATTCTCATCTTCAAAGGTTGCCTCGATCGCATGCTCCAATTGAGTGTTAGTTTTTGTTTCTTCTTCCTCATCCTCTGGCTGGTCCTCATTCCTGGGAGCATTAGCACTCTGACTATCCGGCCCCCCAAGCAATGGCTGAGTGACCTCCATTTCTTGCCTCTGATTCACAAATAATGAAACTTCTTAGACGCTTGAAGAGTGAGTCAGTAGCTGTGTAGGTGATGCTTCTTCTGTTCTTTGAGGCTCTGGCTGAATTGGGGTCTTCTTCCGTGGCTTTGTAGTTTGCACAGCCTGTTTTCTCTTCCTTGATGTCGGTGGCCTCTGATCTCCCATGAGGTTGTATGTGAGAGGGATTGATTTGCTCTTGAGCCTGTGAACATGTCTTTCAACCTAGCTTCTTGTGAATGTTAAGACTGGTATAGACAATGTGTCCAAGTCCGTGATCTCTGGCTCCGATCAATCAGGTGGTGGGACCGGCGTGTCCTTTACTGACTCATAATCCAGGTGAATAATGTTGGCATCCTCATCCACTTGGTTTGGAACTTGAATAACTTTGCATTCTCTGATCAATTTCAGGGGTAGCCTAGAGAACATCCTTCTTTTGATTTCAGCTTCGTCTTCTGCATTCGCCCAAAAATCTTCAACATGAACTTTGTGTCGATATTCTTCACCTTGTACTACTCCAATCTTTCTGTGGGGATCAAAGTCTTGTCTATTGCTGTGGAGAGTGAGGTGAAAGAATTGTAGTTCATCCTCTGCTTCTTTAGCTGCTTGGAAAGATGGACACTCTTCAGTTGAATTCCCCATAATAATAGGGAAGTTTAGCCCTCCTTTCTTCCTTTTCTTTATGATTTTGTTGTAGGCAATGAGTTGCCTAGACACTTCTAGCATCACCATTCTGTCTATGGGGTACCTTGGCAATCTATAAGCATAGGAAGTAAACCCCTGCAGCTTGATATAAGTGAACTTCGGGAATTGGATAAACCAATACCCGTACTTCTCAATCAATTTTTGGGCGTCCTTGGATATCCTTTGTTGTGTTCTCCGTTGAAGAGTCCTGGTGATGTGCATAGTAAAAGCGTCGTTCACTATCTTGAAGTTGGAGGTATTTGTCAAATGCAGCTGCTTGCAAGCTTCATGGATTTTAAATTGATTAGGACCGCTTCCGATTGGCTCTTGGTATGCCAATCCTCTGTATTTTGTCATCCGAGCCAGCATATAGATGACATACGAACTCATATAAAATGTCCTTGTTCTCCTCAAATTTCTGAACTGCTCATCTATATTGTCACTGATCATTCTTGCCCAGTCGACGTACTCCTTGCCCTCCAACACTACGCTAATATAGAAGAACATCCAAGGTTCAAATGTATATGCTTGTGGGCTGCCATTCACCCGGCTGAGCATCATGATTAAATCATAGTACTCCTCCTTCAGCTCCTCTGAGATAATTTGCTTAGGCAACTTGGCGCTAGGAGGTTTTGGCTTCCTCATCCATGATGTATTAATCCTCTTTGCACACCTTTCAAAAGATGAGGTGTACATTTTGTCAACTCTTTCCTTTGTCTTATACAACATCTTCTCAAAGACTGGAATCCCATACGCGTCTCCAATAGCACCGGGCGTGAAGTTGGCAAACAACTGGCCGTTCGAGGAGACAATTGTTTTGTGGTCAGGCTTATAATAATTCGTGCACTCCATAATCAGCTTAGGACATTGGACTGCTGGTGGGAAACCAATAGCTGCATAGAGTCCGCTCTTCACGATATTGTGTGATGGCACTGACAGATGATGGCCACCCTGCTCGTATATTCTCCTCTTGAGTGCTTCGAGGTTGAATGAACCAAGGTTGGTGTCAGTCAACCCCGCCAACTTCGAGACAAAATTTGACTCAGGAAGAAAATATTTCTTCAGCTGCTTGATGATCACCTGCCTGGAGGCATTTTCCTTGTTCGCATCTATATTTCCGGCTCTACAGCTTTGCTCGTTCCAACAACGTCTCCCCTTCGCACTTCAGCCATCTGCAAAAATAAAATACGAATATTACAATTCAGATTTAAAAATAAAATTACCACGAGATGGCTGGAAATATGGAGTTAGCTTCGAAAATGAAAGCTCTTCAGCACTGAACCACCAACTCCAAACCTCGAGAATTCTGACTTTGAAATTCAAACTTCAAACTTCAAGACTCGAAATTTCAGCAATATCACTTTCAGCACTTAGAAAAATTTACTCAACTCACTCACTTCAAAATTTCTCCAGCACTCACTTCAACTTTAGCACTCTCACAATTTCACTTCAGCAAATGGTGAGGAAGAATGAATAACTTCAACGTTTATATAATTGAGAGATGGTGCCTAGCTTAGCAATTGCATTTAATCCACTTCTCCACTACTTAGAAATTTTCCAATTCGGGAGGGATGACTGGCGAGTTGTCACAAAGATTATGCACAGTCGTCATAGAGTCGTCATAGGATTTTACTATTGTTGGAGATTCCTTCCTCGTTGAAAAATTCAAAATTTCCTATTTGACTGCATATAACTTTCAGTTGACTCCAACATTGATGGGAAATTTATTAAAATAACTCCAGCATTTTAAAAAATTTCATCTTTGAACAAGGGCGTACTTATTGAAATTTAATCTCAATGCCTTAGAAAAACTTTATTGCATCTGAGAAATTTCATTCATTTCACTTTCCAGTGCCTTAGAGAAATTTATACCTCCTCTAGTAAATTTTATCAGTTGCAATCTCTGGCATTTTAAAATCACAAGGCGAAATTATTTTCCCTTCAAAACATCTCTCCTTAGAAAAATATTTCTCAACTTGATTAATTCATGTGTCTTCATGAAGGGGAACATTTAATTTTTCAACCTTGGAAAATAATTTTTTTTATAACGTTTTCTCCAATGCTTATTTCCAAATCCCAAGGCAAAATTATTTCTTCCTCAAAACATTTTTCAAGACCCCTTGGACTTTAAGAAAAATATTTCCCCATAGAAAATATTTCTCAACTTGGTTAATTCATGGGTCCATACGAAGGGGGACATTTAATTTTTTTTTTTTACACCCTTGGAAAATAATTTTATTAATGTTTGCCTTTACTTCACATTCTCTCCACTTGGGCGGACTTGAGCTGTCTTCCTTTCATTTCTCACGCCTTGGAAGAAAATTTCATTTACTTGCTCAAGTTGGGCGCATTTAGCCCCTCTACTTCCATTTCCAATGACTTAGTCAAATTCCCTAACTCATCTCTAAGCTGGGCGCATCTAGAGGGTGGTACTTCCATTTTGGACACTTAGAAAAATTTCTAGGCTTCTCTTCCAAGTTAAGGCGCATTTGCCTAGTTGTGCTTTTAATTTTAATGCCTTAGAAACATTTCTCTCTCCTTCTCAAAGTCAAGGCGCATATGAGGGGTCTTACTTCCAATTTCATCTCCTTAGACAAATTTCAAGGCATCTCCAAGTCAAGGCGCATTTGAGGGTAGGAGCTTCAAGTTTCAACACTTAACCAAATTTCTTTACCTCTTCTTCTCACTTGGGCGCATTTGGAGGGTCAAACTTTCAATTTCCCAGACTTAGAATGTTTTACCAACTCCCCTCTCAAGGTAAGGCGCATTCAAGGGGCTGAGCTTCAAGTTTCTATGCCTTAGAAGAATTTCTAACCTCTTTAACTTGCAAGGGCGCATTTAGGAGGTCATACTTCCACTTTCATTGCCTTAGATAAATTTCTAGCTTCATCTTTTGACTAAGGCGCATTCAGGGGGTTTGGACTTTCATTTTCACACACTTAGAATATTTCCCATGCCATCTCCTCTCAAGGGCGCATTTGGAGGTAGCTACTTCCAATTTGCTAGACTTAGAAATTTTTCAATCAACCTCAAGTAGCTAAGACGCATTTTACCTCTCCTTCTTCCAATTGGTGACACTTAGAAAAATTCCTAGCACCTCTCCTTAGGCTAAGGCGCATTTGACACCCTCTACCTCTATTCTCCATGCCTTAGACTTCTCTCTCAACTTGGGGCGCATTTACTAGGTCCTACTTTTAGTTTCCATGACTTAGAAAAATTTCAACACTCAATTCTTGACCTAGGTGCATTTGGAGGTGTTAACTTCCAATTTCAAGCACTTAGTAGAATTTTGATCTCCTTGTGATGCTGGGCGCATATGAGGGGTCAAACTTTCAATTTTCTAGACTTAGTCAACTTTTCTCAATCCATCTTCCTTAAGGGCACATTTAGGGGGTTGTGCTTCTAGTTTTGAGGACTTAGTTAAATTCTCCCCTCCTCCATTAGCTTGGGCGCATTTGGAAGGGGAAGCTTCCGATTTTCAACACTTAACCAAATTTGCTACCCCTTATTCTCACTTGGGTGCATATGGAGGTAGGAGCCTCCAATTTTGGGCACATATCAAGGGTCAAGCTTCAAGTTTCAACGCCTTAGATACTTTTCAAGCCACCTCCCTCAAGTTTGGGCGCATATAGGGGTCTGAGCTTTCATTTTCAAGTACTTGGACTTTTTCATGACTCTCCTCTCAAGCTAAGGTGCATTTCACTAGCTGAGCTTCAAGTTTCAATGCCTTAGCAAAATTTTCATCCATCTGTTTGCTCCTTGAGGCGCATATGGGAGGCTGAGCTTCCATTTTTGCCAGACTTAGATGAATTTTCCAGCTTTCTGTTTGACTTAGGGCAGATTGTTCATGATGCCCTTAGCTTGCCCTAACCTGCTATTTTTAGAAAGTTTCGCATTCTTTGCATTTTAAGTTGATTTCTAGCTCTGGAAGGCTTGATTTTCATTTTTCCCTAATCCTCGTGACGTGACTGAGCTGTTGGCACTTGATGTTTGCATGCACCTGCTATTTTTAGTAACTTACTAAAAATAGTAAGTGCTCAGAATGAGCTCAGATTTTGTGAGTAGATTGCTTGAAGGATGTTGATTGTGACTGGATGTTGCTCTGGGGTGACTCTCGCGTTCCGCCCTACTTTTTTGGAAACCCTAATTTCTTTGCATGCGCATCTGTAGGCCTCCGTTTGACTCCGTTCTCGTTGCATGCAATTGAGCTTTGAAAGTTGAAGTGCTAGTGACGCTGTGCCTGCTAAATATGGACATGCTGAAAATAGTAAGTGTCTGAAAAAGTGACCAAATGTCTTCCGAACAAGTTTGCATGTCACACTGCCTGAGAGATCTCAAAAAACCCAGAAAAACCTAGAAAAATGATCAACATGCGAGCACTGGCTAAAAATAGCAAGTCCCTAAAAAGTGATCAACTCTGCTTGCATGTTACCTTGTTGCGTAGCTCTTGAAAAACCCATAAAGAATATCCTAACATGCGCTGAGAAATCCTGCATGCAAACCCTAAAAATAGCCTCTGAAGCTTGAATCATTGAAAGTCATCATCTTGTTTTGCATGTTACATCACCGCGAAGGTCTCGAAAAACCCAGAAATATTCTCCAGACATGCATTGAAACATCATACATGCGAACCCTAAAATTGGCCTCGAAGCCCGGACTGCTAAAAATAGCAAGTTGTCAGAATTTGCTCAAATTTTGCAGGTAAGTACTTTGAAGTGTCTGGATTTTGGCGTAACAGTCTGTTTCTCAAAAATTTCAGCAGGAAAGCCTTAATTGGAGTACTTGCTAAAAATAGCAGGTTGCCAGATTCAACTCAAAATTTGATGGGAACTTGTTGGAAGCCTCCTAACAGCAATTCCAAACTCAAACTTCAATTTACTCACTCAATTTTAACCTCAAACTTGCCCGAAGAAAGCAAACCCTAATTTTGCAAACCTAGCCAAAATTTCAATTCCAGCCCAAAGATGGGCACACCTCGAGAAAGACAGACATAAAAGAGAGAGAGATAGCAGGAAAACCAAAGCCAAAAGACGGGAATGGAGCAAACAAATTAGGGGGGTCCCTATCTTGAATGGGGTGATGTGTGAAAAGGTCACAATAATATGGACAGCCTTGAAGTCCAAATTTTAAGATTACAACAGTAGAAGCTGATATAGAAAAATCAGCAAAATAATATAAGTTTTGGGCAATACTGGAAATTGTATATTACCTAAGCATTATAGCATGATAAATGAAGAGCATGCTATATTGTGACTAAGCAGATGCAATGAGCATGCTGGTCAATTTCACTTATTTATGTATAGAAGTGAAAGACAACATTGCAAAATGCCAAAATTGTTTATGATCAGGGAAAGGCTCAACTCATTGAAATGAAAGCAAATTTACTATTGCTTGAAGACTTGGATTTCCTTGCTCTCTCAAATCAGATGGCAGCTCAATGGCACAGGACAATTTTATCAACTTCTTGGAAAACAAGAAAGGAGAAGACTTATGCAAGTGTAAGACGAACAATTCTCTGATGGAAAAGATATTGGACATTTTTGTCCGCACCATTAAAGTACAGATTGAGTTAGAAACATGGCTATTAATAATCAAAAGTTCATGTATCATTTCTTAGTTGACTTACATGAGGCCGACTTTGAGTTGATGGAAGGAAAAGTCCACTATAAGGAAGAGTGGAAAAATTTAGTTAACATCATGTAAATATTTTCCCTTTCTAAAATTTTCATATTTTTGAAATATTAATATGATATTTTTGCAGGCTCCTATTTTGTCAAAAGTTTATGGTAAGGAAGAATTATAATAAGTAATCTACATTATTTCATCAATGATTTAAAAGGAGAAAAATCTAAAAAGGCAAGGTTTCTATATTCCATGGGGATGTCTCCTTGTCTCGATCCCCAACAATGTTTTGGGTATGGCAGGATGGCACTAGATGTACCCTGGTTGTGTCTGATTTTTTTGAAAATGGTCAAACGTTTCAGAAACATAGTATATGGATAGGAAGTGCTGTAGGAACGTTTGGACCTCCCTGAAGCAGTTAGGGATGTTTGAGACGTCCCTTGATTGTCCCCGGGATGACTAGACGTTCCCAATGGCAGTCATACTTTTTATAATGTTTTTAAAAATAAAATCCACCATGATATTCACAACAGTGAAAATAGTCAAGACATAAAATATGGATGTTCTTATATGAGCTTGCCATCCTTTCCAATTTTAATCGCTATAAGATCTCTGTGTGCATGTGAAAGATCCCCAACCCAAATTTGATTTGAGTTTCTGAGTTTTGTCTTTTCAAAGTCTTTGACCAACAAATAGGTAGGTTTTTGTTTTTGTTTTGTCTTTGCGTTTTTTCTGATTTTTTGTGTGACTTTTGAGTTTACCAAATATAAATGCAATTTGCTGTTGAGATACAAAGGAATTAAATTGAAATAAACTTCTATTTTTTCTGATTTCAAACAGCCATGCATAAAATTGTAAAATTAAAAATTTAGGAACACCGTTCATCAACTAGTCATACCCAGAGTCCAATGCTAACTTGCAATTGAATTTTATTGATGAAATTTCAGTGAAATACAGGATTACAAATCAGATCTGCTCCTCCAATATTCTGTCCAAACCCTAGCAGCAACATAGATGGTACGATTGCCCTTGAGAATGGAACGACTAGCAAAATCAGTCACCAAAATCCATAAATCTGCTCTCCAAATTGACAAATCTGACCTCCAAAACCCTAGTTGCCTGCTACCAGCAAGTAGAATGCAAATATGTGATAGTATTGGCTTAGGAGAGGTTTGATCTATCAATGGCAGCCTTTGATCTAAAGAAGTATGATGATATAACACTACTGCAAACTCAGATCTGAAAAATAACTACTTGAAACTCTTCCAATGAAGCCCAAATGAAGAACCAAGGTAGGTCCTCCTCAAAGGTGAACTGGGTTCTCGTCCAATTCATGATAGCCTTTGAGAGTTTTTGTTCCCAGAAGGCTAAAGAAATGCTGAAACCCTTCTCCAGAACTCAAACTTGCAAAGTGTTTTATAAAAATGAGAGTAGAATGCTCAAAAAAAGAGCCCAACACTTTGCTTTATAACCTCTCATGGACTTTTTTAATAAAAGTCAATAAAATAATTTTCTTGAAGGTCTTTCCTCATCCAAAGAAAAGGGCCACTTTTTAAAAACAATTTGAGTTGCTAGGATGGGGGCACTTTTCACTATTCACCTTATGATTTTCAGTTACTATTCACCTTTTACTATTTCATTAAAGCAAACCTTAATATTTTCACTTTAACCTTGAATTCATCAACTAAACTCCAAACTGAAAAGCTCATAAGGCTCCCAACTAAACTTTACAGCCCTCAATTGGATCCCCTAACCATTTTGCTGACCTACAGGAACCCTAATAGTAGGCCAACCACCGCTATAGTCTGAGCTGCCTAAGGAAGGGACATTACAACATGTCATAGTCAGATCAAGGAATCTTGCCATACAGAATTACCATCTGTTATAGTTTATGATATCCCAGATATTTGAAAATAGACTTGATGCTAGAGAAAATGAAATGTAGAAGTTTATGTTACATTTCTGGGAATTGTTTAGAATACAACCATACACCTTGAGTGGATTCAACAAACAAATTAATTTATTCCATTGCTCATCTGTCCACCTGCCAAAGACCATGGGGTATGTATACTCCTTGCATATAGTAAGTCATATAAATCACCCTGCTAATATGACAGCGGCACATAATTTCCATAATTATACACTGATGCTGAACAATATTGCATTAAAAAGTAACAGGTACTGACATAGTTTTTCCCCCAAAGGTTTCGATATGCAAATCTGCATCTTCTTTTGCAACTAAGTTTCGTAACTTTGCAGTAGCATCTAATGAAGGTTCAATGAACCAGCTACCAAAAAAAAAGTGTCAACTGGGACTGATTAAAACTTTGATTTTGTCTGTGTAGCTCTATCAATAATGAGTTCAAATTATACTTCTGTAATTAAGCATGGAGGTTGGTAAACCCTATTGTGACATTCTTGAGATCCATGGTAGCTTTCATTGCAAGATGTAATGCACCCAAGTGAACTGTATCAAATATGGCAAAAGCATTCAAAACAAAATCCCTGTTGTTTCAAAGTAGGTTGGTTTGGGTGTCGAGGAACCACTAAGAACCTTGATCAAGTTATCACCAATCAGGACACTGAACTTCAGAGGTGAATTTAGCTTTACATTGTCCACCTGGTGTTCATAGATTTAATATTCATTGCTGTTATACTACTGTCACTGCTATTACTGCTGTCATGATTAGTTTACTTGCTGTTACACTGATGTTTTTGATAAGGTAAGCAGGGTTTTGAAAGGGCCCAAAACCTTGTACAAAGCGAAGAAAAGGCATACTATCAAAGCCACAAACTTGCCAATGGAAGCAAGCAACGGAACTCACAAACAGAAGAGAAACAGTGGAAACACTGACTGATGTTATACTGCTGGCATGATATATTTATTGCTTCTACTGCTGTCACTGTCTTAATTTTGATGTCATGTTATTCTCTCTCTCTATATATATACATATATATTTGTATATATGTATATACGTAGTATATAGATATATGTATATACATATATACAATTATATATGCATATGTACATATATGTATATATCTATATTTATGTACACATATATACATATGCTTATATATACTAATACATATCCATATACATATATACACATATATATGTACTTATTTATATATGTATATGTATATGTGTATACATGTATATATATGCATATGTATATAAATGTATATATATGTATACATGTATATATATATGTGTATATGTATATATGTATATGTATATGTACATACTACCATCCCCTCACTGCCCCCCAAAAAAGGCCCCTGGACTGCTGTCCCCATCCCCAAAATG
Source organism: Sequoia sempervirens (assembly GCA_007258455.2). NCBI lineage: Eukaryota > Viridiplantae > Streptophyta > Pinopsida > Cupressales > Cupressaceae > Sequoia > Sequoia sempervirens. The sequence goes on along the minus strand of VDFB02013217.1, from coordinate 39,422 downwards.
TTGTGAAACCCTAGCAAGCTTTTGCTTTCTTGAATTTAAGAATAAGGACAAAGCTTTATATACTGTCGTCCATAAGCATGCAGACATAAAGTTTCAGAAACTTTCTCAGGTTTGCAAGGGTATAAAAGAATTTGAAGCATGTAGATTTGATGAATGAATTTTTGTTACTTAGACTAGTAAACTTCTTCACCTATCAAATTGCCCTGTGTTTCCCTAGTAATCTTCGTCATGTTCTATTCTGTATTTGGTAATATGGGAATATATTGTGAAGCCATCTTTTTAAAACAAATCAAAGCTTGAAGACAGTATAATTTTATTGCTTTTAGCTTGCGATATTCTGAATTTTTTTGCTATAGTTGTTTGTTAAAGGCTCTAATTGTACTCAGCATTTCCTATTTTAGGGCATTGAATGTTAAATAGTTCTCTTTTGTCTCAATCTGTTTTAAGTATTTGCTGCAATTTTTATTGTATGATTCATTTCTTATGGTGCTCATGTAAGTATGGTTAATATAATTGTGAGCCATTAGTGTTTGTGCTTTCAATTTATTTTCTTTTATGTTTTCCACTTCTGGTAAACCTTTTTGATAAGATAGTTTCATACAAATCCTTTGCCAAAATGATAAAGCTACTAGGTCTAAGTTGTGAATAAACTTTCAAAACCGTTTGAAAAAGATTTTCAGAAACAAAAGGCTGAAATTGAAAGTCTTACCGATCAAATTACCCAAAGAGGGGAGATATTGGATCTCCATGGACACCCTGAGGTATGACATCCACTTGGTGCTAGAGGGCAACATTTCCATACACATCTGTCAAATGCCACAGTTGCACTTCATATCCTGTATTTTCTCTACCCTAGATGGTTCTCCATCAATTATTTTAAGTGTCAAAAGTGATTGCCATTAAACTAGGGATATGAATGATTGATCCTTATCAAACTTGTCGTTCTAAGTGCCACAACTCACTCATATTTATAGTGTTACATAGTGGTGCATTGTTGGCCAGTCTAGGTACCTTAGGGATGTCTCCTTGATAGTGGGGGCTTGTACACAAAGGCAAAACATATCCTTGCCATCCTCAACTTCTAGTATTCAATCATGATGCCTTCAAGATGTTTCAGTCCCTTGAGAGTTGTTATATGAACGTCTCCTGTTTTAATATTTTGGGGATGTCTAGGCACCCCTTAGATGCTTGGGTGACATCTTGAGTACCTTATGGCATTACAGAAAGACATGAGCCAGGTGAATTCAAATGTTGTTGAATGATTACTCCAATTATGTTGATAACCACATTTTCCTTACAAATTGGTTTGGAACCCAACATACTATTCTAGGGCCAAGCACAATGAAGTCATCAATATTGTATACAGTAGAACTCAAGTATTGCTGCATCAAGGACTGGATTGCCGAAACCTTCTCCAAATTTTTGGTAAAAGAAAAGTTTTGAAGTTCAGATCTATACTTGGGTTATGGGAAGTTGTCATTTAGGGATAAATGACAGTGCTGCCCTCTTTTTGTTGTGCCATCAAGTCAAGCTAAAGGGGAGATGTTAGTGTTATATGGTAATCTTCTCCTAGTCTCATATGGACATATTTAGTAGTTTTCATGTGGCCTTAAAGGTTACTTAGGCTTTGTTGTGATTACTATTTTTATAGGTCATCCTCAGTCGGCTGGACATATTTAGTAGTTTACATGTGGCCTTAAAGGTTACTTAGGCTTTGTTGTGATTACGATTTTTATAGGTCATCCTCAGTCAGCTCATGTAATTAACTAGGATTCCCCTCTATCATCATGCATAAATAAATGTGACACCTTATCACATGTATCATAGTTCTATTGCACATTTTATTTTCTGTTTGAGCTTATTCTGCCACTTCTTGTACTGGAAATTTAGTGTTGGAGCTGCTGTATGTCTACAATGGTCATCTCCCTTTGAGATATTGGTGTTGCCTTGGAAAGAAGACAGTTTTTGTTTAGCTGACAAAGTGACCACCTCAGGTATATTCATTTCTACAGGAACTGTTGGGATGCAGATGTCTTTTTTGGGGATGCCATTGCCATTCATCCAGGGAAAGCACTGGGGCAAACATGAGATTGCCTCACAGCTTTGCAAAAACTGTTTTGTGACAATCTTATAGCTGTGGCCATCAATGATAGCCTTCTTCTATTATGAACCTTTATCTTCAGGGAAGCTGCTCTTTCCTTGATTCTGCCAACTTGTGTCTGACCAACTGGTTGCACAGGTTCAGAGAGGTTTGAATTGGTGCACAGTGAATGCTTTGGTCACCTTTTCTGCACCAATTTGCGTAGATTTCTGCCAAATGCCTCATTTTGGATCCCTGATCCATGAAACTTCCAAAGGAACCCTTATAAACAAGATCAAAATATTTGATGAAAAGCAAATTTCACATCAATTTAAGATGTTACATTGCGAAAATTGGATTTTATGTTTCCCATTTTTGTTTCCAATTTGACATGCTTTTACATTTGCAAATTGTTAGTCATTGCTGAATGTAAGAGTTTTGTGGTGCAAGGCAGAAGAGCAATCTCATAATCAACTTATGTAGTTCTTAGGATGGTAGATTTGGTGAGTAGTCTGAAGTATGTAATGAAATGTTACTTTATGTTTAGTCTGGTGTCTGATAACAAACTTTTAACTACAGGTGTATATTACCAAAGCAAAAGACTTTGAGTCAGGCACTAGATCAAAGAAGGCGTCAAGTATGAATGATAATTTACAAGAGGAATCTGATGCTGCTAGAAAATTGGTGGTGAAGAAGACTTCAAACATGAAATCGGTGAAAGAAAATTCCCCAAGAGAACAAAAAGTGGTCAATTCAAAGTGTAAGGGTGAACAAGTCTCAACATTGGGCAAGGTTACTAGTACAATGCTAAATTCAAAGAAGGGAAATGCTAGCAAGATTAAGGTGCCTGCAAGTCAAACACAAGTTAGAACCATAACCATGTCTCAAGCTACAGACAATGTAAATAATGACCGATCTACAAGAGTGAACAAGCGAGGCAGGGCAAAATAGAGGGTATTCTCCCTCACGATTCACAATTCACATATCTCTATTTCATGATATTGGCAGAGGTGTGGGGATTGAGTATTTGAACATTTGTGGAAATTACTCCCAGAATACAAAGCGTGTCTTTTTTGATCAGGTGAAGTTCATGGTATATATTTGAATCATAGCTAAAAACCTTTATGGTTGAGAAGCAATGCCTCTAACTGCAACATGAGACATATTATATATATGGACTACTAATTTAGGCTCTCAGATCCCATAGTAGGACCATTTCAGATTACAAAACAGAAAACATGGCATAAAGATTACCAGAATCAAAGAACTATTAATAGTTCCTGAGGAGGTTACACAAAAAAGATTTTGCACGAACCTCTATCTCCTGGGTTGTCTTTGATTTCAATCATCCAACATTCATTTTTTTGGTGGCAAGCAAGCAATTATGTTTCAACAGCAATTTAGATCTGAGAGCTTATTTTGGCATCAAGACGAAATTTTGTTTTCAAGGCTATAGCATCAGTTTGCACTGTCTTAATTTTCAGGTAACCTGGCAATTGTCTGCCACTGTAAGACAATGGATGTGTATTGATTGAGAATCAATTCAAAGTTGTGATCATGAAATTTCAAAAACTTTAGCTTCTCAACTGTATTCACCATATTACAAAATCAGCAACTTGATTGATATACGTTGCATAATATATTTTAGTTTCTTCAAGAATATTTTTATTTGCAGGTTTGTTTCTGTTTCCACTGCTATTGTATCCTTTCTTACCTCAAATTTTATTCTTGGTGGGCAAAAAATAAAATACTAATATCATATAGAAATTTGGGCCTTAGTCTAGAAAGATATACAAAGTATAACTATCCCCAAAAATAAGACCTTGCCAAGAATACAATATAGTAGCTTGCTAATTATTTTTTTTCTAAGACAAGATGCAAGTCAACTTTTCATGAGGACAGTTTCCTGTAGACCTTTGGAGAGTTGTGAATTTTAAGAAGGATTTGGCTATACATGTAAGCCAAAACTGCATGTTTTTTGCAAAGATTTAGATTATTTCTCTTAGGGCTGATATAACTTGCATGTTCTTTGGGTGATGTGAGACATTTCTTTAAAAAGAATATACAAAATATTCCCTATTGCAATATGTCTGCAGAAGACAGGGATTAACAATATGTAAAATAATAAAAGCATATGCACATGAAATCCCAGGGCTTTACTTGTTTACACTATCGATGGAATATCAAAATTATAAAATGTCTTGGTTTCTGTATTAGAACATAAAAGAATACCACATTATAATTGCATTAACTAAACCAATCAAAAACATCATCAACCATGAGGGACAAGGTGTGGAAATAACAAAGCTACTACTTAGATTGTCAATCTCAGTGTGAATTCAAGAGTTTCAAAATTGCTTACAACAGTCAGGTTTAAGTCTCAAGTGAAATTGTTTAAATCTGCTTATGCACGATGACAGCATAGAAATCTTGAGGTTGTGTTGGAAATATGGTTCAACCATGGTATAAAAGTATCTAAGACTAGTAGTTGAAACCCAAACTGTTAAGGTTGAAGCTATTGATCTTGGTTAGTAAATAACTCTAAATACTCGTAGGTTATATGTTAAGGTTCACTCAAATCAGACATCTGTGTCAACAACCTACCAGACATGGTGCATGATGGAGGAGAAATGATAGAAGTCAGGTGGTCAATTGACAAGGTGACCTGACATTGGATTAATGCCAAAGTAGCAAGTAAATCGGCATAATTATTGATTTGACAGGATACACAATGCCATTTGATGTTATTGAATCTATAACTTTGAATCTAGATTGTGGGCATCTCTATTAAGTTGTCTGAACTCTAGTGTAGTCAGAAATTCTGACCAACTTGATGAACTTTCTGTGAAACTTATCAAAAACCTTACAACAAGACTGGCTGAGAAGAATCTGATAACACCTTCTGCAGGACCATTTCCTTATTGCTTAAATTGCTAGTGTAATGGTCATATAATAATTAGAACTTGCCTCTGCTGTTGTGAATTATTCCTCCTTTACCAGATTTCAGAGGTTTTGACTGATAAGCACCATCAAAATTCAAAATAAAAGACAACTGTGGGATCCAGCATAGATGTGGCTGCACAGTGACAATTGTACTATGAAAATATCTATTTGTCAGTACCGAAGCTAGGATAACTTTTAGCAGATTTGATGGTAGGTGTCGATTATACTGAGAAATAAGTGACTCTTGTCTGCTTGATATTGAGCCATAGATGATTCAGTGGAGATGCTTGGTTTATTTCAGGTCTCATGAATGCTTGTTGATTGACAGAATCCATATCCTCTAATGGTAGAATGTGGGAATTGATCCCCAAATATGGTTTACTAACTATGAATAAAAGAAATTGATTGGTTGTATTACCAGTAAATCTGCGAAGAATTGATAACAGGCATAGATTGGTCTTCCTAGGAGGATATGACATTCCAGATTTGTCATGCAAAAGGACATAGCAGTAGCGAATGGATCACATCTTCTGTTTTTTTCAAACAATACTCCCTTTGGCAAAGGGTATGCCAACTTCCTCCACAGTCAAATCCAATACTTATCTAAAATGTTTTTTTACTATGCTGCAACATGTATTCACATCCTTGTTTGACTTTAAAGTCTCAATAATCATGCATTCTCCATCAAAGTTCATCTCTATCTTGAGGTATATCTGTCTTGTCTTTGTTTCGGTTCAACAATTTATTTGTTTGATAAAGCCTATGACTCTAGAATTATTGCATTGGAAATAATGAACAATGTCGATCCTTTCTGTATGCAATTTTTTGTGCATGATAACCATATTGCACAATGGTGTAATAAAAAAATTGCTTTGTATTTCAAAGCCTGGAAGTGATATGTGAGAGGAAGCTATTTCAAGCTCTGGCAGAGAAGTGCTGCCATGCATCTTTCAAAAGAAAGGGTGATCGTTCATCTTGGATTACCCAAAATAAACCATGTTTACTAGCTTATATTCCTTTCCTGATCAGCCTTGATATGGTTGTTCTAGATGTAGCTTTTACTGAATCTCCAAGATCTGTTTCTGAGGCTGAGTCAGAATCTCCCTGTGAACTCCATATGAAATCTGACTTTGGTATTTACTGTTTAGAGCACCTAAATCTACAGATGCCAATAAGAAGCAGTAATTCACTTAGAAGAGAAAATTGCCACAAACAAATTTGCAAAATCTACAACGCTTTACTTTTTTTCATGGTAGTGAAAATTTACTGTACAAAGACTTACTTTGGAGTGTTTGAACTACACTCTGGTTTTTACTATTGGTGTCTTGGTATCTACTACCATAATGTAACCAACTGCCAGGAGTCAAAGGTCATATAATGATTCAATTCCAAAGAGTCAGTTACAAATAGTTTCAGCCTCCAAAACAGCTTCTTCAAAAAAGGACCATCAGAACAACATTGTTGTCTTCCCCTGCTGCTGGTGCTAGACTAGCTATTGGTACTAAACTCAGTCTTTGGTCTACTTTAGGGCTTATGCGATCAGTGATTCTTGGTGCCATGAAATCAGGTTCCTTCTCCGTGACACCTAAGTTCACATTCCATGTTGAAGACAAGTTTTGGCGCCATGAAACATTTTGGCATCAATTCTGTCACAGCAACTTTGTCACCAATTTGATGTTGATCTCAAAAGCTTTTGGTGCTGAGCTCAATTTCAGTGCAAAAATTATATTTGGCATTGAAACTTTACCAAGTCTCAAGTATTTGGAATTTTCCAAGTTGATCCCTTATGAATCTTGAAATGTCAATTTTGTCTGACTCCCATGGCCTGGTTAATAATGTATATAAAACTGTTTTACCGATGGTTATGTGAATTTGACTTTAATATTGGTAGCATAATGCAAGAATTTTCTCATAGAGCCTGCAAATTGCAAACGAATCTGACTAGGACTAGTCTGATTAAGCATAATTTCAAAACTTTTCTTTCTTGAAAAGCAATCTGCTGTGCCCTACTCAAACTCCCAGCCAAGACAATGAATAAATCAAATCAAATTTCTAGAGGAATAGAAATGCTTCATAAGCATGTGATAGACTAGAACTCAAAGTGTAGGGCATGGAAACACAGTCAAGGAACCAGTAAACCCATTTTTTTGGTAAATGTTCAAGCAGAAAAATATCTTTTAAATAAAATTGCAATTGTAAGGGTCAAAAGATTTGTGCATAAAATGATCTAATAACATCTCAGTCTCTGTTTACGGAATGAATAATCTTCTCAATAATATTTCTTGTATTTGACTACTTTTGATAAAGCTAGATTATTTGTCAAATATTATGTGCGGTGGGAATTTGCTGTAGCTTGTGTACTATTCTTTTAGTAATTATCTTCTATGCTATTCCAGAAAGAAATCGGCCTGTAATGCTCGAAGGGTTTTCTGATGTAAATGGTGTATAAAAGTCATCTTCTTCAAGAGTATTAAAAATATCTCTACAATTTTAGCAGATTGGCCTTGAGAATATTCCAAAAACTTCTGAAATTATTGATACGAAAGCCATTTGGATTTGGGGATTTACTGGGCTGCATTGAGATGACAACTCTCTCCATTTCAGTTCTAGTGACAAGAGCCATCAAAGTTTGATCTGTCAATTAGGTATAAGAGTGAATATGTTGTATTTAAGTATTTGGGGTCAAGTGCATACAATTTGTGATTTAATTAGCAGATCCTTGATATGGGTTTTGATATAGATTTCTATTTAGTTGGACACCTCAACCGGAATGTTATTTCGTAGGAATATTCTTGTTATATGACTATATATGTGTGTACTATAAGTTTGTGGTAATGTTTCGTATACCTATACTTGTGATTAATCCAGATCATTATGGACATTTTCCACCAAAAGTCTACATTATGAAGAATATAATCAATCTACTCCGTTGGAGTTTGTTCTTCAGCTTAGAGAATTGGTTTCTGTCTAGAGCTGTTTGTGCTGTACTGTGGTTTGTTATTGGTGTATCTTGTTTTTCTGAAGGAGCGGCAATGCAGCCCTATTGTCATTGAGTTATTTCAAAAACAAAAAAATTATAAGCATTTTAAACCCTTGAAAGATATGCCCATCCTTCCTACATTTCTTGAACCAATGCATTTAAATTGAAGACTGTTATTAGGGGAGGAGTGTTGATTGTGGTTTGGATTAACGCCAGCTATGTGAAACCATTTATTGTAGATTTTGAGCATTAAATGTCCGTTTTCTTTCAAAGCAAGGGTTAAGTAAATAAAAATGGTTAGGATTCTCAAACACATTCTACACCAAATCTACTACTGCACTTTGGTATATTTTCTTTTTTAGAGTAATATCCACTAGCCTTGATTCTTCAATAAATAGAGGTTGGCTGTATGTTCTTGTAAGATTACAATCAGCTTTATCTAAAAGAGAAAATTTGTTGGAATTTTCTTCCATATCTATAGGAAAATCAGGTAACATTGATTCTCTCGTTGTGATAGATCCACAACAGTAAAGTCCAGTAGAAAAGCTTAGGTTTAAAGGGTGTAAAATATAAATTAATTTCCATAGAAGAGTCCAAAGAACGATATAATCCAGCTATTTTGCCAAGAAGTTTGGTATTGAGATGAGTTTTTGTATTTTACCCTTTAATTTTAAAAAGAAATACATCTTGTCTTACATCTAAAAATGATTACAAGGAAAATCTTGCCTTAGAAATACATCTTATATCACAGCTAAAAACTGATTACATCAGGTGCACAACATGATTACAAAGTCCTGCTGCAGAAGATTGAGGAATGATAACATCTTAGCTTTTGTCAAGGTCCAAAAAGTCAACATCCTTAAACAAAACAGGCAAGCTTTGCTTTAATAAACAAAGTCCCATCCACCTGAAGAATTTTAACCAAAGTGGCATTACCCTTGAAAAATTGTAATTATTCACTACCTGTTGCTGCACCATTTCATTTCTAGAGTTCTTTGAGAAGTGGTTCTGAAATTTCTATATTAATAATTCATTTTTTGGGCACATTTTCACATTTACAGGCAGAAAAATATAGAGCACATGGATATTGAAATTTTTGGTTTAAAGTTATTTAATGTCGCCAATTGGGAACCCTAAAAAAATATGTAATTTTTTTTTTTGTGTTTTCTGATTATGAAATTGAAATAAGTGCAAACAACATATAACTAACCCCATGCAACTACGATCAGCAAATAAAGTTCAAAATTAAATAAAATAACAATGACTAGCTGGCAGATTCATCAATCATTAATGCTAATTAATAAAGGAAAACTTTAGAGCTGAACATGGATCAAAAATGACGGTAAATGAGCATAAAAAACATCTTGAATAACATTTAGGTAAACAAAAAAAACCGATGTGGGTAGACCTTCCCAAAGGCAAACCAGGAATAGAGAAACTACCAAGGAGGTTGCCATTGGCAAACAAAAGATGTTGGAAGTGTCCTAAAAAAATATCTCTAAATGAAGTTCCTTTCATGGAACATTAGAGGGCTAAATAGCTCACAAAAATAGTTGGCTCTAAAGAACTACATATCGGAGCACAAGATTGACATCCTCTTATTAAAAGAAGTTGAGAAATAATTTTTTTGAAAGTATTGTTAAGAACTTTTGGCCCACTACCCACTTTCTGATCAATTGTTACACCCCGATTGTATAGTTACTACTGCATAGGGAGTACATTGTAAATGTTTGAATCTTCTGATTAATAAAGCAAATTGTTCTTGTAATCAACTGAATGTGTCCTATGATTGTCTCATTATCTGATACTCTATTGATGCAATTCTTGAATGAAAGTAGCATATTAAGTTATGGAATAATGTTGTTCTAACTTTCTACGATGCTTTATGTATATTGCCTTGGTTTTGAGCAAATGACTCCCGTTGTCATGTCATGATGTGCAGGAAACAGGTTCGTACCTCCAGGTAGAGGAGAGATATCACTCGGGGAGGAACTTGGTCAAGTAAACAGTAACGAATACCAATTGGACATACACACACAAACTATAGACTGAGTAAGCTAAGTCATTGTTGTGGTTAAGGGTAAGTCATCCGCAGGCTTGTTTAGTATCATTAGGAGTCGTATCTACTTCTGAATGTGTAAATAAGTGATGCTTGCCAGTATAATCTTATGTGGAGTAATATTTCTTGTTAGAGGTGGATATGTGTATTTGTATATATACATATGAATATGGTATGTACAAGTACCCATAAGTACATTCATGTCGATACAACGTATTAGAGCAGATGGATATGCCATACGTGTGCGTCGATATAAGTGTATTTATGAATACTTATACATAAAGTAGAAATATAAGAATATATACAAGTATATGTACCCGCAACTAACTTGTTGAATGAATATATATTATGACAATATAATACCTCAGAATTTACATACATACATATTTATACATATACATGAGTGCGTATAGTGAAAGTATGCAAACGTAAAATCAAAAATGTAAATGTATAAAAATGTATAGATGTAAAAGTTAAATATATTTATATATTTAATATTATATTAAAGTACGTATATAATATAGTATTTACAAAATATAAATATGTATATGAGATTATTTAAATTGATAATTTAAATAATTATACATAAATATATAATGTAAATTAAAACTATGTTATGTAAATACTTTAATATAATAAATATAAATATAGATGTGTTTAAATAAAAGATTTGAAAAACAAATGGAATTTAAATCAACATTTTATTAATATTCAAAAGTGAAATGCAAATTAAGGAATATGTCGATTCTTCTTTGAAAATGATTATTTCATTTGAAAATCGAAATCAAATGTCTTTGTTATTTCGCCAAGTTCAAAATATTTCCTATGGACTATTTCAAAATAGTGGAATAAAATAAATAAGAGCCATGCCCGTTAAAATGGCGGATGAAGTGAAAAACGCGCAGGAAGAATCGCGCGACCTGGCCAAGCAACTGAAAACGGCCGAATAAATTCATGCATAGCTTAAATGAGGATGTGGACGCCATTGAAACTGGGAAATAGTCTTGTTTTAAACTCGTCATTTAACCTACCTGTTGAATCGCGCTAAAACCAGGAGGTGTCACGTTTTTGTGAATTGAGCATATGCGAATTGGTTAATGCATCATTGCTGTCAGTTAATGGAGGACGAAACCCCCTCCATTAAGCAACACGTTTTTACTTTGAAACTTTCCAAGCTCTGTTGGCAGCACTGGCGCCATAAGAAGAGGAAACAGTTAAATTTACAACTCTATATAAACCTGCGAATGTTCATTCATAACACACGAATTTACAATCAAGAAATTCATACTATTTATTCAAGAGAGAAGAGTATTTTTCAGTTGTGAGGAAATTCGCCATTAGTCTTTACTTGTTAAGAAAGCTATTTTGTTGTGTTGAGAGAAGCAATCTCAGAGTCTGAGAACAACAGCTTGGAACTGTCAAATTGCTGTGCTGGGAAATTACTACAGAGCCAATTGAAAGTCATTTGGTGGTAGGCAAGAGAAGAAGTTTACTCTTTCTCCAAAATTCTAAGGGAAAGTTCTTGCCAGGCAGTAAGCTTTTACCAGGTATGTCAACCTTTTCCTTTCTATGCTTTCAGTAATTCATATATTCAGATGTTATTCTGTGTCTTGTCCTTTGGTTGAAAAGAACTGAGACTGAAAATTGATTAACATAGAAGTGAATAAGAAGAAATTAAGGTTTGTCAGCATAAGATAAATAGTAAAATAGAATGTTTTATGCATGAACTCTTCTATTGGTTTTTGCTTTCATTAGAGTACGGTTTACACTAAGCAATGAAAAGAAAACTGCATAACTTGTATTGACTCCATATACGGAGTATATGCTTGTATTTAGTTACTAGATACTAGGAATGAATCGAGAGCATTTAATGAGCTACAAGTCACAACTAGATATTAATTAACTTAGACAAGTTAATGAACCCCTAGGATGAGAGTATCCTGTATAAGGGCGTTGGTTGTAGACCTTATTAAAATGTTCTCCGTTCCAGTAGTTAGATTGTTGTAGGAAGTCTAGGGTACAAACTACCTCGATAGACCAACCTACGCGTAGAATAAGATAGCCTCAAGTCAAGTTGAACCTGGCTAGTGTAAGTGACAAATGACCTACATTCTGCATTAAATGTGAACACTTTGGCCAAAGTAGTGTAAGGAACCATTTAGATGTAGTACTACACTGTCAGTTCACCGTGATCCTGAAATACATCCTAGTTCGAGAATTGCCGATTGCACGGAAGCTAGCTTTGTAGGATCACAACACTATGTCCAGTTGGTAGTCGTTAAAGGTTACCCAACCAATCTCTTCTTCGAAGGGAGGGCCGTTCATTGCAAAATGATCGTGCGGGGGACCGCATTATAAGTCCGTGGTTGGCGGAAAAGCGCCCGAGTGATGTTTCTCCTCCTCAACATCTGACTGATGATCCAAGACTTGACAGGACGAATTCCTGGACCTTCTTACTTCTATTGGTGCCAAAAGCCTACGGGCTATGTATGTATATTATTCTTCTTACTTGTAATTTCTTTTGGAATGAAATAATTGAAAGTTGCAAAAGATGTATCATGTTTAAGTTTTTGAAAAGAATTTTTTTATCATTATGGCATTATTCTTACTTATTGTCATTGAATTCTAAAGTTTTAAATTTATCGTACAAGTGTGTTCGTTTCATGTGGTATCAGAGCCTAGGTTTAAAACACTAGGAACCTATGAGTCCGCCAATTTTCCTTAAATCCAACATTATCTAATGTTGTGAAATTCTTGTGACAGGATGGTACGCGTACGATTAACAGCCAGGAAGACTGTAATCGGTAACGAACGATACCTGAAAGCCAAGAAGGAAAATGAGGCCATCACTAGAACCATCCAGGGAACCAATCATGAAAATGAAATTTGGTTAAGCGACACAGAAACTGTTAGTCATGCTCTCTCCCGTATTAATGAAGTAAAGGGTAGATTGAAAATGGAAGCTGCTTTTAGCCTTTTACCCAACACTTCTCTGGGAAAATCAGATTCCTTACCACTATCCAGGGACATGCCTTCTGAGGAAAGCACGAGTCCATCATTCATTTTCCAGGATCCTAGAGTGCTTCCGTTGGCCGAGGTCATAACCATTTCTTCGAGTGATGAGTCAGTGGCATACACACCAAGGACTCCACCAGTTGAGAATGGTCCTCAATATCAAATGACGGACCCTATTGTTGATGAGCACCATATCAACAATACTCTTAACTATGTATCTGAAGATAAATCCGAAGGGTATCATCCCTTTTGGGATAGAGAAGAGCAGATGAGAGATGAAGAAAAAGATAGGTTTCAACAATATTCTCAATCTGTAGGATATATTCCTCTTAGTTATGCTTCTGAGAGTGAATCTGAAGGATACTCTCCTCTTGACTATCTTAATAGTCATTCTATGTAATCGATGGATGTTGAAATCCTCTTGAATAAATAAAAATTCTGTGTTTATTAAAAAAAACTTGTGTATACTTCATAAACTTGCTTGGCAAATTTTGTGTTTATATCTTGAAAGCTTTCATGTTTTCCTTTTATCTTAAGTTAAAGAATCTAACTTAGATAAGATACCAGGTATAATTCAATCATAAAACCATGGTGAAAACTTACGAAAGGATGCGTAACAAACCCGATACAAGCAAGGATGATGAACAAAGAGACACTGGAGTTCAAGCAACCTTAGACTTAATTCTAGCAAGGTTGTCTAACATTGAGAATGAAAGAGAAAGGGATAAGCTGGAAAAAGAATTAAACATAGACAACACGGAAGCTGTAAGTTCATCTCATGGACATAATGAAGATAACAACCATGGAAGGGAGAAATCACCAACTCACTTCGCCGAGAGAAATAGAAAGATAATTTCTACTGAGCTGTCATGGGACATGAAAAAGATAATACCGCCTAAATTTGACGGTAGTGCAGGAGGTGATGAAGCAGAAATTTGGCTTGTCCAAATGGAAAAATATTTTGAAATAAGAAATTATGACGAAGTAACCAAAGCAGCTTGGGGAGCCTACCAATTAGCAGGAGAAGCCTCAAATTGGTGGATGAACAAGAAATTGGAACTGGATATAAGTTCTTGGAAATTGACATGGGGAGAATTTGTGGAAATCTTCCGTAAACGGTGGTTGCCACAACTATTCTATGATAAAAAACTTTCCGATTTTCAAGAATTAAAACAAGGAACTATGTCAGTCCATGAATATTGGGAAAAGTTCACTAGACTCCTTCGGTATGTTCCGATTTACCATAAGGATGAACGATTCCGTATCAGGAAGTTTATACTTGGGTTGAATGGAAAAATTGGTGGTGAGGTGGACATGCATGGTCCAACTACCATGGACTTAGTCTATGAAAAAGCTATAAAGCAGGAGCATAAACTCAAAGCTGATTCTCATCGCCAAGAGAAAAAGGAGCAAAAGAAGGACAGCGAGGCTACTTCTAAACCAACTCCAAAGAAGGATGAATCTGTTCATGATGCTGCTAGGTCAAAAGGAAAGAGATCTCGCTTTGGTGGAAAAGATTTCCGGAAAGATTAGAAGAGAAGCAACTTCAATAGTGGAAACACTAGCAAGTCCAATGAAGGAAACAATAAACTAGGAGAGACATCCGGAAGAAAAGGACCACCTACAGAATGTTTCATATGCAAAGGTGATCATTACGCTAGGGATTGTCCAAACAAAACTTTTGGGAATTCCTTGCCTTCACAAAAGGCTATGTTCCAGCAAAGGATCCATGCAGCAGTTGATGATAGGCAGGCTGACTATCAAATAACGCCCATCGAAACTTCAGGTAAATTATTTGGTTTACCTATCTCAGTTCTTATTGATACTGGTGCAACTGAAAGTTTTGTTTCTCCTAGTATAGCAAATAGATTGTCTAGAAAGGCTAGGCACATGGCTACATCATGGAATGTAGAGTATGCTAATAGTACAAGAGCAAAGGTGGATCAATGTCTTTTTGAGGCCAACTTAGAATTGCCTAGTCACCACTGAAGTCAATCTTTATGTCACACCATTAGGATCCTATGACGTCATCCTAGGAATGAATTGGTTGTGGAGACATAAGGCCATAGTTGACTGTGAATCTAAAACAGTTAAATGTTTAGATGACTATGGGAATCAAGTAAGTCTTCAAGGAATACCTAAAGAGGTTAAAATTAGACAAATCTCAGCAATGCAAATGCTAAGAGCCAAGAAGAAAGGATGTAAACTTTTTGCAGTAAAGATTGAAGAGTTAGGTGATCCTGATAATGAATGCAGGAGATAGAAGATGGAGAGATTGATGAATCAGAATCTCAGATATGGAGAAATACCAGGTTTTAAGGGAATTTGCTGATGTATTTCCTGAAGAATTACCAGGTCTACCCCCAAAAAGAGTCTTTGATTTTTCTATCGACATAATTCCTAGATCGGAGCCTGTATCCAAGGTACCATATAGAATGACTACTAAGAACAGCAGAACTCAAGGCACAGTTAGATGAGTTGCTGACTAAAGGGCTGGTAAGACCAAGTGTATCATGGGGAGCACCTGTAAATCTTCGTCAAGAAGAAGGATGGAACAATGCGGCTTTGTATTGATTACCGTATGCTTAACAAAGCTACGATAAAGAACAAGTATCCACTACCTCGAATTGATGATTTGTTTGATCAAGTTAGAGGAGCAGCCGTATTTTCTAAGATTGATCTAAGGTCCGGATATCACCAGCTTAGAGTTAAGGATGAGGATATCTATAAAACCGCCTTTAGAACTCGGTATGGACACTATGAATTCACAGTATTGCCATTTGGTTTGACAAATGCACCCGCTGCATTTATGAATCTTATGAATAGTGTATTCAGAGATTACTTAGACAAGTTTGTGTTGGTGTTTCTAGATGACATTTTAATCTATTCTAGAAATGAAGAACACAATAGGCACTTAGGAATGGTTCTACAACGTTTGCGTGAGCATAAGTTGTACGGAAAGCTATCCAAGTGTACCTTCTTCCAACGTAAAGTGCATTACTTGGGACATGTAATTTCAGCCGAAGGAATTGAAGTTGATCCAGCTAAGATCGCAGCAATAACTCAATGGCTTATACCTAAGAATGTATCTGAAGTAAGAAGTTTTATGGGATTGGCAGGTTATTATAGGAAGTTTGTTGAGAACTTTTCCAAAATTGCTTTTCCTATAACTTCTTTACAGAAAAAGGGGAAAAGATTTGACTGGAATGAGAAGTGTCAAAAGGCATTTGACCTACTCAAAGAGAAATTAACTACCGCACCAATCCTGAAAGTGCCAGATCCTGAAAGGAGTTTCACAGTTGTCACTGATGCCTGCGGAGAAGGACTTGGTGGAGTACTTATGCAAGATAATCAAGTGATTGCATACGAGTCAAGGAAGCTGAAACCATATGAGATGAATTATGCTTCGCATGATTTAGAGTTGGCAGTTGTCGTTCATGCATTGCGAATGTGGAGACACTATTTGCTTGGGAAACCCTTTGAGTTGAAAACTGATCATAATGGTTTAAATACCTTTTTACTCAACCAAATCTAAATGCTAGACAAAGAAGATGGTTGGAGTTGATCGCTGATTATGACTTCAATATCAGCTACATCAAGGGAAAGGAAAACCGGGTTGCTGATGCATTAAGTCGAAGACACCACATAGCTTCTATTGTTGCAATTCATACTGATTTTAAAGACCAAGTGCTCCAGAAATGTGCAGAGGATGATTATTATTTGCAAGTTAAGCAAGCACTTAAGGAAAACCCTGAAGATTCAAGGTATAATGGTTTCAAATTTGAACCAAGTGGAATGCTTAGGTACAAAGGAAGGATGTATGTACCTAACATAAGCAACTTAAGAAACTTGGTGTGGAAAGAAGTGCATGAGGCTCCATATTCTGGTCATCCAGGAGTAACAAAAATGATGGCCGATGTAAAGCCATTATATACCCTGAAGATTCAAGGTATGATGGTTTCAAATTTGAACCAAGTGGAATGCTTAGGTACAAAGGAAGGATGTATGTACCTAACATAAGCAACTTAAGAAACTTGGTGTGGAAAGAAGTGCATGAGGCTCCATATTCTGGTCATCCAGGAGTAACAAAAATGATGGCCGATGTAAAGCCATTATATTTTTGGAAAGGAATGAAGGGAGATGCTGCTAATTATGTTGCAAAATGCCTAGAATGTCAAAGAGTAAAAGCTGAGCATCATCACCCAGTCGGCTTGCTATACCCACATGATATTCCAGAGTGGAAGTGGCAAGTGATAAGTATGGATTTTGTGCAAGGATTACCTATGTCAAGAAATAAGCACAATACCATACTAGTAGTGGTTGATAGACTGACTAAAGTAGCTCACTTTATACCTGGAAATCTAACTGATGGAGCACCAATTATTGCAAGGAAATTTGTGCAAGAAGTATTCAGATTGCATGGAATACCTGAAAAGATCATTTCTGATAGAGATGCAAGAATCACTTCTAGGTTTTGGCAAACCTTATTTTCTGCACTCGGAACTCAGCTGAATATCAGCTCAGCATATCATCCGGAAACGGATGGGCAAACTGAAAGAGTAAATCAAGTTTTAGAAGACCTACTTCGAGTATATTGCATGGATCAGCAATATAAGTGGGAAGACTATTTACCTTTAGTCGAATTTGCCTATAATAATTCATACCATTCTGCAATCAAAATGGCTCCGTTTGAAGCCTTATATGGTCGAAAGTGTCGAACTCCGATAAGTTGGGATAAACTTGAGGATCGAGTAAGTCTTGGACCTGTAATGTTAGCAGAAATGGAAGAGCAAGTAAAGATTATAAAGCAAAGGTTAGCCGAAGCTAACAGCCGACAAAAGAGTTATGCTGATGCAAAGAGAGTACCTCGAAATTTTGCCATAGGTGATAAGGTTTTGTTGAGAGTCAAACCTCATAAAAGCTCCATTAAATTTGGAAAGTCTTCCAAATTAGCTCCACGATATGTTGGACCCTTCGAGGTTTTAGAAGTAAACCCAGTAGCCTATCGAATTGCATTACCACCTGCTCTTGCTCGAATGCATAATGTCTTCCATGTGTCCTACCTTAAGAAGTATATACCAGGTGATAACCATGTTATTGATTGGACTGCTTTACAGGTAAAGGATCCCGGGGTAGTAATGCTCGAGCCCATTAAAGTGCTTGAAGTCCGCAAGCTACGCTTACGGAACAGAGAAGTCTCTCAATGTAAAGTCCAGTGGGACCAATATATTGAGGACTCAGCTACCTGGGAAGACTATGAGGAAATCCAGAGGAAATTTCCTGACATTCTTGAAGCATTCAAGAATGATGAATAAATTAGTGATGTGTTTGTTTTTATGCTTTAAATAATACCTTGTTCATCGGGGACGATGAATCATAAGGGGGGGAGTATGTTACACCCCGATTGTATAGTTACTACTGCATAGGGAGTACATTGTAAATGTTTGAATCTTCTGATTAATAAAGCAAATTGTTCTTGTAATCAACTAAATGTGTCCTAATGATTGTCTCATTATCTGATACTCTATTGATGTAATTCTTGAATGAAAGTAGCATATTAAGTTATGGAATAATGTTGTTCTAACTTTCTACGATGCTTTATGTATATTGCCTTGGTTTTGAGCAAATGACTCCCGTTGTCATGTCATGATGTGCAGGAAACAGGTTCGTACCTCCAGGCAGAGGAGAGATATCACTCGAGGAGGAACTTGGTCAGGTAAATAGTAACGAATACCAATTGGACATACACACACAAACTATAGACTGAGTAAGCTAAGTCATTGTTGTGGTTAAGGGTAAGTCATCCGTAGGCTTGTTTAGTATCATTAGGAGTCGTATCTACTTCTGAATGTGTAAATAAGTGATGCTTGCCAGTATAATCTTATGTGGAGTAATATTTCTTGTTAGAGGTGGATATGTGTATTTGTATATATACATATGAATACGGTATGTACAAGTACCCATAAGTACATTCATGTCGATACAACGTATTAGAGCAGATGGATATGCCATACGTGTGCGTCGATATAAGTGTATTTATGAATACTTATACATAAAGTAGAAATATAAGAATATATACAAGTATACGTACCCGCAACTAACTTGTTGAATGAATATATATTATGACAATATAATACCTCAGAATTTACATACATACATATTTATACATATACATGAGTGCGTAAGTGAAAGTATGCTGACTGGCTCACAGTATACGAACGTAAAATAAAAAATGTAAATGTATAAAAATGTATAGATGTAAAAGTTAAATATATTTATATATTTAATATTATATTAAAGTACGTATATAATATAGTTTTACAAAATATAAATATGTATATGAGATTATTTAAATTGATAATTTAAATAATTATACATAAATATATAATGTAAATTAAAACTATGTTATGTAAATACTTTAATATAATAAATATAAATATAGATGTGTTTAAATAAAAGATTTAAAAAACAAATGGAATTTAAATCAACATTTTATTAATGTTCAAAAGTGAAATGTGAATTAAGGAATATGTCGATTCTTCTTTGAAAATGATTATTTCATTTGAAAATCGAAATCAAATGTCTTTGTTATTTCGCCAAGTTCAAAATCTTTCCTGTGGACTATTTCAAAATAGTGGAATAAAATAAATAAGAGCCATGCCCGTTAAAATGGCGGATGAAGTGAAAAACGCGCAAGAAGAATCGCGCGACCTGGCCAAGCAACTGAAAACGGCCGAATAAATTCATGCATAGCTTAAATGAGGATGTGGACGCCATTGAAACTGGGAAATAGTCTTGTTTTAAACTCGTCATTTAACCTACCTGTTGAATCGTGCTAAAACCAGGAGGTGTCATGTTTTTGTGAATTGAGCATATGCGAATTGGTTAATGCATCATTGCTGTCAGTTAATGGAGGACGAAACCCCCTCCATTAAGCAACCCGGTTTTACTTTGAAACTTTCCAAGCTCTGTTGGCAGCACTGGCGCCATAAGAAGATAAAACAGTTAAATTTACAACTCTATATAAACTTGCGAATGTTCATTCATAACACACGAATTTACAATCAAGAAATTCATACTATTTATTCAAGAGAGAAGAGTATTTTTCAGTTGTGACGGAATTCGCCATTAGTCTTTACTTGTTAAGAAAGCTATTTTGTTGTGTTGAGAGAAGCAATCTCAGAGTCTAAGAACAACAGCTTGGAACTGTCAAATTGCTGTGCTGGGAAATTACTACAGAGCCAATTGAAAGTCATTTGGTGGTAGGCAAGAGAAGAAGTTTACTCTTTCTCCAAAATTCTAAGGGAAAGTTCTTGCCAGGCAGTAAGCTCTTACCAGGCATGTCAACCTTTTCCTTTCTATGCTTTCAGTAATTCATATATTCAGATGTTATTCTGTGTCTTGTCCTTTGGTTGAAAAGAACTGAGACTAAAAATTGATTAACATAGAAGTGAATAAGAAGAAATTAAGGTTTGTCAGCATAAGATAAATAGTAAAATAGAATGTTTTATGCATGAACTCTTCTATTGGTTTTTGCTTTCATTAGAGTACGGTTTACACTAAGCAATGAAAAGGAAACTGCATAACTTGTATTGACTCCATATACGGAGTATATGCTTGTATTTAGTTACTAGATACTAGGAATGAATCGAGAGCATTTAATGAGCTACAAGTCACAACTAGATATTAATTAACTTAGACAAGTTAATGAACCCCTAGGATGAGAGTATCCTGTATAAGGGCGTTGGTTGTAGGACCTTATTAAAATGTTCTTCGTTCCAGTAGTTAGATTGTTGTAGGAAGTCTAGGGTACATACTACCTCGATAGACCAACCTATGCGTAGAATAAGATAGCCTCAAGTCAAGTTGAACCTGGCTAGTGTAAGTGACAAATGGCCTACATTCTGCATTGAATGTGAACACTTTGGCCAAAGTAGTTTAAGGAACCATTTAGATGTAGTACTACACTGTCAGTTCACCGTGATCCCGAAATACATCCTAGTTCGAGAATTGCCGATTGCACGAAAGCTAGCTTTGTAGGATCACAACACTATGTCCAGTTGGTAGTCGTTAAAGGTTACCCAACCAATCTCTTCTTCGAAGGGAGGGTCGTTCATTGCAAAATGATCGTGCGGGGGACCGCATTATAAGTCCGTGGTTGGCGGAAAAGCGCCCGAGTGATGTTTCTCCTCCTCAACATCTGACTGATGATCCAAGACTTGACAGGACGAATTCCTGGACCTTCTTACTTCTATTGGTGCCAAAAGCCTACGGGCTATGTATGTATATTATTCTTCTTACTTGTAATTTCTTTTGGAATGAAATAATTGAAAGTTGCAAAAGATGTATCATGTTTAAGTTTTTGAAAAGAATTTTTTTATCATTATGGCATTATTCTTACTTATTGTGATTGAATTCTAAAGTTTTAAATTTATCATACAAGTGTGTTCGTTTCATCAGTGAGGCCTTTGGTGGCTTAGGAAGGTCTTGTAATTATGTGGAACCTTAATAGGTTGAGTGGCTTTGAGTTATTCCAAACTAAACATAGCTTAGGTGTCCAGTTTTTTGTTGTTGGTCTATCTTGGATCTTCATTAATATCTATGCGCCCTATATGAGAAATGCCAAAAAAAGTCTTTGGTTTGAACTGTGTGGTTGGATCCTGGGTAGTAAGGAGGCATGTTGGATGTTTGCGAGAGACTTCAACTCCCCCCTCTACCCTTTAAAGAAGAATGGAGGGCTGATTGATTACAGTGATAGCATGGTTGACATGGCAAACCTTCTAATTACTGTTGGGCTTATGGATATGGACCTTCGAGGTCAAGCTTTCACTTGGACAAACATAACACTTGGTGAAAATCTAATTGAGGTTAGATTGGACAGATTCCTGATTTCTCCTAACTAGGGAACCCTCCATAACTCCAACCTTCTTGCTCTTCCAAGGACGATGTTAGACCATAACCCACTTTTGCTTAGTTGGGAAGACAACACTATTGCTAGTCCTTTCCCTTTCAAATATGAGATAATGCGGATCTCTCACCTTGACTTCAAAGACAAATTATCCACTTGGTGGAATATTCCCACATAGGGTTCTCCTATGTACCGTGTTTCTCAAAAGCTAAAAAATATCAAAAATATGGTGAAAGGGTGGAACAAGTGGGTCTTTGGTGATGTGTTTCATGAAGAAAGGGACTTGATGACTAAACTTAAAGATATCCAGGTAAGAATGGCTAATGGTGATGTAAGTGACTAGACTTGCCACCTTGAAAAGGATTACCGCTTAGATTGGTCTAAGGTTCTCAAAAAAGAAGAAATATTTTGGAAACAAAAATCCAAAATACAATGGCTAAAAGGTGACGATAACTCCACTTTCTTCCATATATTTTCCCTCAAACACAGGAAAAGGAACCAAATAGCCAAACTCAAAGACAGTCTTGGGACTGAAGGCACTACTTCAGTGCAAATTGGGAATATTGCCTCCTGCTACTTTTAACAGTCTTTCTTGGATCCTGCTGTCAATCACACTATTGTTATGAATGATCAATTGTTGGACAACACCCCTATCACCTTAACAGATATTGATAATACATCTATTCCTAGGCTTGTTACTTCGGAAGAAGTCAAATCTGTTGTTTTTAGCATGGGGGCTTACAAAGCCCTAGGGCTTGACAGCTTCCCCTCAACCTTTTTCCAGGAGTTCTAGGATATTGTGGGAGAAAATGTGTTCCTTATCTCTAAAGACTTCTTCAAGTCTGAAAAACTTCTGAAACAATTGAATCACACCTTTATTGATCCAGAGTAGTCTGAGGATGTTCTAGGGCAGTTTGGAGATGAAAAAATTGTGAAAAATTGAAAAATCCAAATTTTTGGATTTCTTTAGTATTTTTCTAGGTTCTAATAAATCATATTGTCGAAGGTCTTTAGAGCAGAATTTGGGTTTGAAACTTTTTTCAGTCCTTTATGATGAATAGAGGATCATTGGTCATGAGGGATTGAAATTAGTCCTCTTTGAGACCTTTCCAGCGGTGTAAACGGATTTGAATTTCGAGCATTGAGTAGAAAGTTATGACCCCACCAAGTTGGGGTTAATATTTTCTTAGTTTTTTTTTTGAAATTTTATAAATTTGTATGTATTTTCTCACAACCAACTATTCATTTCAAATTCCTGAGGCTGATGATTGTTGACATTCTTCGGTTTGTATATATTCATGTTACTTTGAATAAAACGACTTTGAAGGCATACAACTCCTTTCACGAGTTTTGCCATTTTGTCCAATTAATACAATATCACAGGTTTTCTCTTACACTAGTTATTGTTATCTAAATCTCTTAGTTCAATTCAGATCATTTATTGCTCTGATTCCTAAAAATGTTGACCCTCAAACTATGGCTAATTTCAAGCCCATATGTTTATGCAATACTATCTATATATATTTTTTTCCAAAATCCTTGTCAATAGATTGAAGCCCCTTCTAGAGAAAATGATAAGCCCTTGTTAGAAAGGCTTTGTCTTTGGCCATCAAATTCTTGATACTGCCATCTCCACTCATGAAATCCTCCATTCTACGGACAAAAGTAACAATGTTGGTATGGCCTTTAAACTTGACATTTCTAAAGCCTATGATAAGGTTTATTGGAAGTTCCTTCTAAAAGTCCTTACTAAGTCTGGATTCAATTAGTTAGTTTTAAGCCTAATCAATGAATGTATTTCCACGGTCAAGTACCATGTTCTTGTTAATGGGGTGCCCTATGGCTTCTTCAATGTTGGTAAAGGGATCAGACAAGGTGGCCCCTATCTCCATATCTATTCATCATGGTTGTTGATGTTTTAAGCCATAATATTTTTAAACTTCTTCATGAAGGTGGTATCAAGGGAGTTAAACCCCCTACCTCTTTGGACCCTTCATCTATCCAACAGTTTGTTGACGACACCATCCATTTGGGAAAGCTTAGTAGTAGAAGCCAAGAAATGGAAGTATTGCCTCAACAACTATGCTTCTAGCTCTGGTCAATGTATGAATTACACTAAAAGCATGATATACTTCTTTAACACCTCCCAAACTCTTCAATATAGGGTGACTACTATTCTTGGCTGTGATAATGCCCCTCTCCCAGTTGTGTATCTTGGTCTTCCTCTAATTGTTAAGGAAGTCGCTCCCAATTTTTGGAATTTAGTGCTGGATAGATTGCAGAGAAATCTTGTTGGGTGGAAAGGATCCATTTTGAACCATGCAGGTAAGCTGCAACTCCTGGTTGCTGTTCTTCAAGGGATTCCGATTTACTTCTTTTTCCTTTTCTTTTCAAAATCCCTAAATTCATAGCAGAAAAATTGAAAAGAATTCAAAGAAATTTTCTATGGTCTGGTATTAAGGAGAAGAAAAAGTTGGCTCTGCTAAGTTGTGATACTATTTGTCTTCCCAAGTCCAATGGTGGGCTTGGTATTAGAAAAAATCAAGCTACTAATAAAGCGCTTCTTGCTAAGATAGGTTGGGATCTTTTGAGAAACAAGGGCTAGTGTACTATTCTGAATGCCAAGTACCTCAATTATATCCCCTTGATCAGGAGCCTTTACACCATTGGACACCCCCATGGTTCCCTAATTTGGCACAATGTTATCAAATTGAAATATTTGCTTTAGGGTGGCTTGAGATGGAAACTAGAGAATGGTTGCAAAATCAATTTTTGGGATGGTTCCTGATTATCTGGGCTTCCCCTCAACCAATCTGAGTTCAAGGATTTGTAGGCACCTGTCTCTGACTACTTTGGCATGTTTGTTACAGACTACTTCTTTGGTCGATAGGGCACACATAAGTGGAAAACCTTGGAGAATTGTTGTCACAAATTTCAAGGGTTAAGTCAAATAAGAAGGTCCCTTCAGGAAATCCTCTCCTTAACTAGAATTCCCATGTTTCAGCAAGATGAAAACTTCTTATGGGCTAAAGAAAGCAAAGGTAACCTAACTGCCAAATCGGCTTAGAGTTTGTTGTCAGTGCATGGTTCCTATGGTAAGTATTGGAAATAAATCTAGAACAAACACCTTATTCCAAAGATAAATTTCTTTTAGTGGACAATTGTCCATTATAAGATCCTCACCCAAGATAACCTAAGGAAACAAGGAATCCAAATCCCTAATAGGTGCACTCTTTGCAAACTGGATGAAGAATCTATACCTCACCTATTACTCCATTGCCCCTTTAATGTAGAGATCTGAGCTTCTGCCCTTCAAAAACTAGGCGTCTCTTGGACCATGAATGAGAATGTCAAAAGCTTTAAGGAAAACATGGCTTGTCCTTGTTCTCATTCCCTAACAAGGAAAATTTGGCAACAAGTCCCCCCTTCATCTGTTGGTGCATCTGGAAGGAAAGGAATAATAGGATATTCTATAACGAGGAAAAAATCCCCAAGGAGGATTTTGGTGTTTGCTCCAGGCTTCTAACTAAGAATTTATCCCTTTTTAGCTAGAAAAGTCTGAGTAAACCCCCCAATGCTATGGAGATCAATATAGCCTATAATTGGAATCTGCATCTAAACCTGAATTCTTTTGATAACTCTAAAGTCTTAGCAAGACAAAACACTAAATGGCGGCCTCCTCTACAGGGTTGGTATAAACTCAATTCTGATGGGGCTGCAAAAGGAAATCCTGTCTCTACTAGTATAGGGGGTATTATATGAGATTTTAAAGGAAATGTCATAGCTAGTTTGCTAGGTGTATAGGTGTTCAATCTTCAATGACAATTGAAGCAAGGGCAATGTTGGGTGGTATCAAATTTACTTTATTTATAGGGATCAAAAATCTCCATGTGGATAGAGTCTCTAAATTTGTGATAGATGCTATAAAAGATAAAAGTTTTGTTGGTTGGGCTGTTAATGATGTTATTGTAGATATACAAAACATCCTCACCAAGTTTCAAGGGAAAAAATCCTCTCACATCTTTAGAGAAGGCAATAAGGTTACTGATGTGTTGGCTAACTTTGAGATACCTTGGGTCTCTACCAGATGTTGGAGAAACTATCTTGTTTTTTCGTAAATGTTAAAGGGTTGATCCTTGAAGAGTAAATTTTAGGTATTCAAAATGGTGAATGCTTATATTTTTGTAAAGTTAGTTATTTAATGTTTACTCTTACCATAGTGTTAGGTAAGATGAGGTGGAATGGGACCATAGTGTTAGGTAAGATGAGGTGGAATGGGATTTTAAATATGGCTATGTATAAATGGACTCTCTGGGCTGCGTCCTACCCGTACTGTTAGTTCAGATGGAATGTAATCTCTCGTGAAAGGAAAAAAAGTGCATATTGACACCCAACTCACACAAGGCTACATTTCCTAACTTCAATGAAATAATCAATATATTGAGTTGGCAGAAAGGTAAAAAGATATCTCATCTTTCGAAACCAAAGATAAATAATTACATCATAATTATGGTTTACATGACCATTATTACCAAATCTCTACTCACAATGTCCTTGACCCATCTCAAGTTATTCTCCTTCATCTTTGGGCCTTTGGAAATGGCTGTTGGCGTATGGGAGGATATCATCACTTTTACTCTAAGCAATAGAAAGGTCACTTCATATTGCAATTTTTATCCCGAAGGGAGATTTTTTTGTAAGCCCTAGGGGCCGACACACTCTTGTATATAAGGCATTTTTGCCTCTTTGTAAATGAGTTCTCCTTATGCTTTTCTGAAGTCTGTGACTTCTATAGTCCTCTCTCGGATTAGCAAAATTCTATAACTCAATTCAGAGCATAATATACAAAGTTTACCTTTATCATTCTGGATGAAATTACCATCTTGTTCTTGCGAAGTGTTGTGCATTTCAGGTTCATGATCAAGTTCTTTTTGTGAATTTCTTTCATTCCTTTATAACTTTATCTTGTGTTTCATGCCTTCCTTTGCAAAAAAGTATCATTATACAAATCACAAACTGTGTTTATATAACCTCACATGGATTCTAGTATGTGAAAGTCTTTTCCTTTCTTGAAAATGTGTGAATCGAACCTGTTTGTGAGGTATTAATGACAAGCTTACAAAATTTGATGTGAAATCTTATGGTCATTGTCAATGTTCAAGTGTAACCTAAGTATCCCTTTGCTCTTATTAGTTCGGTGTATCACCATAGGATTTAGCTTTATTTTATGTATTCCTCCTCCCTTTACCTCACAAAGTTTAGTAGTTTAGGTGTTTTCAAAGGAAGCCGACCTTCTCCGGAGGTTCATTTCAGCTTCAGGTGACCCACAACCTTGAAATGATCCCATGTTTCTCTAGAAAGCTCAGTTTTATAACTTTGCATAAGGTGCAATTTCTAGGTGATAACATGGACTTTTATTAATCTTCACTTTTCCCTATTTAAAAAACTATTCTTAAATAAAATAATAAATAAGCCTCAATGGTCTCATTTACAAGGTGCCAATGATATATTTAAAAAAAAAAGATGATTGAACCCAATTTACAATGTTATTAAGAAATTATTTCTCTTAATTTGTTCCTTAGCTTATGAGAATAAATAGGCTTTTAGTCTTTGAAATGATGAAAATGTGGGATGGATGCTATCATATGGTTTAGGACATAGAGCACACCCACACTTTCAATTTCATTCAAGGGTAACCCTAAAGATCTCAATGCAAAAGAGAAAGAAATCTTGTAATAGGGTTGTCCTAGGGGATGAATATAGACTAATAAGGGGTTCACCACCAAGTTTAGACTTGGAAAAGACAATGAGATGCAAGATGAAATGCAAAACCCTAATATGATGCAAACTTGAACTAAATGACTTAAAAATCCATATAAAACGAAATAAGAAGCTATGAAATGAAATGTGTGCACCTGGGAATTTGAAGGTGGCTGGAAGGAGCTCTGAAATTCTAGAAATTTTGACTTTTTGACCTAGTGTAACTCATTTGCCATTCTGGGTGAATAAGTGCTAGTTCTAGATTTTTGCACAAGAGAAGGTTTCAGACAAAAGGGTATCTGAATCTGCAATTTTTTTTGAAAAAAACCTACAGTGGGACTCATTCACCACTTGTGGCGAATGAGTCCAATTTGGATTTTCTGGAACTTCAAAGTTTTGATCTGCACCTCTCAGTCTGCTCAATCTGCTTCTTAAGGTTTCTGGATCTAAAACTTTGATTTTGGGGTTGTAGATGACCTTTTAGTGAATATTATGACCTCACCAATGGGGAGACAACTCCATCAAGCTTGTAACCTAATCTTCAATGATCCTTCAAGTTTTCAAAGCACCTAGATCTGCTATCACACAAGGAAAGAGAGGAAAAGTGTTGATTGTGAGGGAATAGGGGTTTTCCTTTGTCAAACCCCTTGTAGGTAATTAAATCAAATGATGAGACAATGAAATGAAGGCATGCAACATGAAACAAAGAACATGAATCATAGAAAATAATACCTTGAATGATTCCTTGTAAATCTGCAACTCAACATGAAGTGGCCATGAAGGATGTAGATCTTGATCTTTGACAATAGGAGTAGAACAATGCTTGATCTTGGATCTTCAATGCTACATCACAACACTAGCTCAATAACATGCTTGATGCTTGATATGCTTGACATGGTGATGGATCTTGAATTGCCGTAACAATTGATGAAGAATCTTACCCTTGAATGCCTTAGAAATGATCTTGAATGCTCTCTAGATGATCTTGTGAAGTATTGGAATACTTAACTCTTGAATGCTTGACTTGATATCATGAATGCTAATATGAAATAGTGATTTGAAATCTTGTTTATATAGGCAATGAACTCAAATGACCATTTATTTGATCCCAAAGGCCGACATAGAAGAAATTTGAACTTGAAACCCAATTTTTCTCGCTCAAACCTCAAAAATAGGCCAAATGGGACTCATTCACCAAGCTAGGTGAATGAGTCCCACCTGGATGGGACTCATTCACCCAAAGTGGAAAATGGGTCCCACAGGGGCTATTTTACTAGCTAAAGTGTCGAGGAGTGTGTAAATTAAGTCTACATGTTGATATTGTCAGGTTTTTGATTGAAATATGCCTTAGGATGCACAATATAGGGCCATAGGGGCATATTAATGATGATATTAAGGTTATAAATGTAAGAGGGCACAAAATCCAATGTGAAAGTGTAAATAAATACACTTTACAACACTAAATTAAGGAAGAGTTAAGTTTATTTAGCGTAAACGGGCCCTAGACCTAATGCAGATGTGTAAAACACATCACAACACTAGATCAAGGTGATATCAAGTCCATTTTATCATTGATTATTCCCAAATCAAGCAATGAAAAGGGGGACTCTTTTTGTCATTACATCTAGCCCCCACTTTAGTGAGAGGATGAACTTGCTTCAAACTCACACTAAAGTAGACATTCAAGAGGGGTCTAAGTGTACCAATGCGGATGGTGTAGGATAACGAAGATTGAGGAGGCGGTCAAGCCCTCGGGATCCAAGATCTTAAGTAAAACTAACATAAGAACAAGAGGACACCCACAAGATGTAAGATATATGCAGCCTCAAGATACTCGATCATGCAATGTCAATGAGTAAAAGAAGAAAGAAAAACAAAAAGAACAAGCAAAAATAAAAAGAGGTGGATCAAGCCTCGACCGTTTGTCCAACACAATGTGGATAAAATCTAGACGTTTGTCTGAAAAATGCATACTCACTCTGAGGCAATGAAACTCTAGGCTATCCATTGGGTGATAAGTCCTAAGACGGTGAGACACATACACTCATGGCTAGTATGCGCTCACACACATGTAAGTGGTTATGTAGAAAGTCATGCCTCGGTCGGGCTTCCTGCTCAAACCATACCAAAGTTATACCTCCTGATAACTTTGATAAAGCACCACACAAAAATTATCTTTGAGCTTCATGAGACAAGAAAAACTTCGTATGCTTGGAGATCATGAACAAATAAGATGGCCCCACATGCATGCAAAGCGTGTTATGCAAGGTGGTCATATAACAAATGTTGTAAATGCAAAATAATGTAAGGTATGTTCAAGGGGATTTTTCTTGGTTCATGCAAGGTCTCTTCTTAGGGAACATTGTGCCTAATGTCTCCAAAAGAGGACAAGTCAAAGAAATATCACACTCTTGGAGGAAATCAAACCCAATGACACCACCAAGAAAAGGACACATCACAAGAAAAAAGATCGCGTAGTGAAACATGAGTGCCAATGTATGCCCCACTTTAAAGTGGTTGCTAGCACCATTACTGTGAACATTTGATTTAAAGTAAAAGAAGACACAAGAGCTTACTCAGAAAGCCTTATGCCAAGTCATATGTTTCCGAATTGAACTACATCATGAATAAGTATGTCACATGCGAGTCAACTTAAGGCATGCCGTCCACATCCCAAGCTTG
This sequence comes from Sequoia sempervirens, assembly GCA_007258455.2. Classification (NCBI taxonomy): domain Eukaryota; kingdom Viridiplantae; phylum Streptophyta; class Pinopsida; order Cupressales; family Cupressaceae; genus Sequoia; species Sequoia sempervirens. The sequence continues at coordinate 8,995 of VDFB02013217.1, read as the reverse complement.
GTCTGATATATACATGAAAGGCGATCAACTAGCCAAAAGAGACAACGACAAGTGACATATGAGGACAAGGCTAACTATCCCCTTGCCCCCACTTAGTGCAAGACAAGGATGAGCCAAAATGATTGAGGAGAAACATGCTAGTGTAAATGGAAATTAGTATCAATTAGAGGAATTAGGTGCTTGAACACAAGGAAGAGCACCACACTCCTTAAGATGTTGAATTTTATCACTTAAAGCCTTACATTCATTAGTAGAATGACCATGAACTCTATGATATGCACAAAATGAACTCTTGTAGTAGAATTTGTTTCATGTTCTTGGAGGGAGGGATATCAAATGATCTTGGAGGAGCCTCGACAAGATACCCTCTTGATGAAAAGTAGGTTGCTTTATTTTGTGAAAAAGATATCTCTTGCTTAGCACACGATGCCATAATTACACAAGACTCTTTTGATTGTGAGATTTTTTTCTCCTTGAAAGGAGGATGTAATATTTAACAAATTCAAATCATTAGTGTTTTGCAAGATGACATTGACATTAAGCAAAAATTTCTTTGTTTGTTTCGTTTCTTGCAAAGAATAACAATCAAGACCACTAGTGTCTATCATCTCAGGATGTACTACTGTTAAAGTCGACTTAGAAGGATGTTTTGTAATAGTGTTGATATCAAGTGAAGGATTGTTTATTTCTATCAAAGGACAATAACCAAGACCACGAGTCGTTTCTTTCATGTTAAGCTCTATAGGGGTACAAATACTTTGTTCTCTAGCACCACATCCTTTTCCACTATAGCCACGTTGTTTCATAAGTTCATAACCTTTTCCATAAAAAAATTTCATTGGTTTTGGATTTGGTGGTTGTTCGTAATTAGCTTCTTCAAAGGTTGTGTAATTTGTGGTCTTTTGTTCTAAAGTGGTTGAAGTGGATGCTTTCGAAGGGTCTTCTGAATTTTGTGTTGACATTACCGCTTTTTCCTTTCCCTTTTCAGAGTCTTTGTTTATGATCTTGTATTCGCCCATGAATGTCGGTTCAAAGTCTAAGGAACCCCAATCATTTTCTAATAGCTTCGTGACTTCCTCAATGTTCTTTTCTTTGTATTTTTGTTGCATGTGTTCTACTTGTGTAGTTGGTGTTAATGTTTTCAAGGGGTTCTCTTTGTTTTTCTCAAGTTGTAAGACACTATAAGGCTCAGGATCGGCGTTAAGTGTGTACACTTTATTCTTGTAGACATACTTCATTTTACAATGAAGATTAGAAGGCACCCCATTCATTGAATGAATCCACGGTATTCCTAAAAGGAGATTATATGAAAGATCATGAGACATAACATGGATTGGTATTTCTAATGTGGCCTTTCCAACTATAATAGGCCATGTAATCACTCCAAGCAGTTGTTTTCCCACATTGTCAAATCCCTTGATAGATAAAGAGTCAGGTTGAATTTTTGATTTATCCACATCAAGCTTATCCAAAAGGTTTATGCTACAAACATTAAGAGTAGAGCCATTATCAACAAGGGTTTGCTTTATCCTTGGTCTTTTATATTTAACTAATACCATGAAAGCTTCATTTTGTTTTTGCACTTCCAAAGGGGGGAGTTCACTTTGGTGGAAAACAATGTTAGCATTTATTCCTTGAATCATGGCTGCTATGTCATTCGGTTGCACATTAGAAGGGATATGAACTTGTTGTAAGGCTGTTTGAACATAGTGTGATAATTAAGTGAATTCTGAATTAGGTCCCATAGGGATATTTTTGCAAGAGTGTTCTTAAATTGTTCAACAAGATCATACTCCTTTCCACTACTTGAAGGAAAACGAGGAGGACCGGGTAAGATAGGATTAGGCAAGGGGAGGGATGTTGAAGGTGTTTTTCTTGGTTGCGGATTGTTTCTAGTGTTATATGTATGAGCAATGGTATTATGACTCGGTTGCTGCAAAAAAATATTCTTAGGTGGGTAAAGGATAAGTTGAGGTTTGTTTGGGTTTTCTATTTGTGTGACGGTGGGTAAACAATTAGAGGATTCAAAGGATGTCCCATAGGGTATGTAGGAGGTCCATTAATTGAGGGAGATCTAATGGAAACTTGCGCATTCATAACCTCGTCAGTCTTGGTTTGATGTATTTCTAATAAAGGGAAATATAGAATCACCTTTTTATCATTATCTAAGGGAGTCAACATGTTGTCATTTTATTGCACCATGATATCCTCCCTAGGAGGAGAGTTTTTAGGAGAACTACAAATCGAATGTTCTTGACATTCAAAGGTTGGTTCTTCTAAAATGACTTCATCACAAGTAGGGGAGTTATCAATGGTTGGATTTTCTTGTTTATCAATAGTGGGGATATTAGGAGAAGGCTCTACTTGATTGTCATTTTTCTCTAAGGTCTCATTCTCTTGTGCCATACTATCTACCCTAGTAGGAGAGATTGTAAGATGTTCATCAGATTCCATGGTTAGATTTTGTAAAGTAGCTTCATCACAAGTAGGGGAGGCATCAAGAGAAGGACAACTATGATTTTCATGGTTACCAAATAGATCTTTCCAAATGGGAGGAGCCTTAGGGAAGGGAGGAATAAGATTTTCATGACTCTCAATAGGTGCATCTTCTAACACCAATCTATCCTCTTTGAATTGAGGAGGGATATTAGGAGAAGGGCAATTATGGCTATCTATGATAGCATACTTTTTCGCTAAAACATTCTCACAAGAAAGGGATGAATGGAGACTAGGTAAGGTGATGTTTAGGAATGTTTCTATGATCTCATCTTTTTGTTTTCTAATATCTTCCAAAGGGGGAAGAGGAGAGGGACAATCGAGATTCTTAATGCTTGTATCTTCTTTCACGAAGATACCTTCGTCACTAATAGGAGAGGTATCGGGAGAAGAACAAGTATGGTTGTTATGATTGTATACAATTTCATCCTCTTGTATCATACCATCCTCACCAATAGGCAATGTAATATTAAGGATTGTGTCAATGGTTTGATCCGCTTTCTCTAAGGTGTTCTCATAACTATGAAAGATAGTAGAAGGATGAATTACATGTTTCTTAATGACCTCATTGTTGTACTCTAAATTGAACTCATAAGAGGGGATGTTGTACTTATGCAATCCATTTTTAACCATATCAAAGCCACATCTCTCAAAATAAAATACGCTATTATGGAAAAGTAAATAAAGTGCAATGCAATGACCTAAAGTGAAATGTTTAAATGCAATTTTTAGATTTGAAACAAGGAAATTTATTGATTACACTATGCAATAATTTGAAAGTGAAATATTGTAAATGCAAATTTTGAATTGAGTAATGCATGAAATGGACCAATTTAAGCTAGATTTAGTGAAATGCATGTAACAGAAACTCAACCAACTGAAATAGATAGTTAATGGTAGCAAACATAAGTGCAAAAACAAGGTTTTGAGTGTTGTAAAAGGCAGTTTCAAGGGTGCATTGGGACTGATTCGCCCAAGGTGGCGAATGAGTCCCAATGGGGATTTTTTCAATTTTTTTAGAATTTCTCAATTGATTTTTATGCTTTTTGGTTTGTATGATCTGTATACTAAATGAAAATGCAGTTTTTTAGATTCTTTTCAATTATTTGAGATGCAAAAATGCAACCTATGTGCACTTTCACTAATGCAAAATTTAGAAACCCTAGATTGCTAATTAACTAATGCAAACCTTGATGCAAAGTCAATGCAAGCTAGATCTAGGATGATGATGGACTCCAAATCAGAAAAGAAGGTATTATAAATGTAGGTTCACCAAAATTAAATGATGAAAATGTGGGATGGATGCTATCATATGGTTTAGGACATAGAGCACACCCACACTTTCAATTTAATTCAAGGGTAACCCTAAAGATCTCAATGCAAAAGAGAAAGAAATCTTGTAATAGGGTTGTCCTAGGGGTTGAATATAGACTAATAAGGGGTTCACCGCCAAGTTTAGATTTGGAAAAGGCAATGAGATGCAAGATGAAATGCAAAACCCTAATATGATGCAAACTTGAACTAAATGACTTAAAAATGCATATAAAACATAATAACAAGTTGTGAAATGAAATGTGTGCACCTGGTAATCTGAAGGTGGCTGGAAGGAGCTCTAAAAGTCTAGAAATTTTGACTTTTTGACCTAGTGGGACGCATTCACCATTCTAGGCGAATCAGTCCCAGTTCTAAATTTTTGCACAGGAGCAGGTTTTAGACAAAAGGGTATCTGAATCTGCAATTTTTTTTGAAAAACATTTGCAATGGGACTCATTCACCACTTGTGGTGAATGAGTCTAGTTTGGATTTTTTGGAACTTCAAAGTTCTAATCTGCACCTCTCAGTCTGCTTAGTCTACTTCTCCAGGTTTTTGGATCTGAAACTCTAATTTCAGGGTTGTAGATGACCTTTTAGTGAAGATTATGACCTCGCCAATGGGGAGACAACTCCAACAAGCTTGTAACCTAATCTTCAATGATCCTTCAAGTCTTCAAAGCACCTAGATCTGCAATCACACAAGGAAAAAGAGAAAAAGTGTTGATTGTTAGGCAATAGGGGTTTGCCTTGGTCAAACCCCTTGTAGGTAATTAAACAAAATGATGAGACAATGAAATGAAGACGTGAAACATGAAACAAAGAACATGAATCATATAAAATAATACCTTGAATGATGCCTTTTAGATGATGTCTTGTAAATCTGAAACTCAACATGAAATGGCCATGAAGGATGTAGATCTTGATCTTTGACAATAGGAGTAGAACAACGCTTGATCTTGGATCTTTAATGCTACATCACAACACTAGCTCAATAACATGCTTGATGCTTGATATGCTTGAAATGGTGATGGATCTTGAATTTCTGCAACAATTGATGATGAATCTTGCCCTTGTATGCGTTAGAAATGATCTTGAATCCTCTCTAGATGATCTTGTGAAGTCTTGGAATGCTGAACTCTTGAATACTTGACTTGATATCATGAATGCTTATATTAAATAGTGATTTGAAAGCTTGTTTATATAGGAAATGCACTCAAATGACCATTTATTTGATTCCAAAGGCCGACATAGAAGAAATTTGAACTTGAAACCCAATTTTTCCTTTTCAAACCTCAAAAATAGGCCAAATGGGACTCATTCGCCAATTTGGGCAAATGAGTCCCACTTGGATGGGAATCATTCACCCAAAGTGGTGAATGGGTCCCACAGGGGCTATTTTGTTAGTTAAAGTGTTAGGGAGTGTGTAAATTAAGTCTATGTGTTGATATTGTCGAGTTTTTGATTGAAATATGCCTTGTGATGTACAATATAGGGCCATAGAGGCCTATTAATGATGATATTAATGTTATATATGTAAGAGGGCCCAAAATACAATGTGAAAGTGTAAATAAATACACTTTACAACACTAAATTAAGGCATCTAGTTAAGTTTATTTAGCTTAAATGAGCCCTAGACCTAATGTGGATGTGTAAAACACATCACAACACTAGATCAAGGTGATATCAATTCCAATTTATCATTGATTATTCCCAAATAAAGCAATAAAAAGGGGGAATCTTTTTTCGTCATTACAGTCTTCAATTAATTCCCATATCTAAGAAGGGGACACAACAATCTTCCCTTCCTAGAATTACTTACCCTCAAGCAATTTCAAGTTTGGATGCTCAAGTATCCCTCTTCCTTCCCATGTAAAATCTTCTATGAGGAAATTATTTCAACACACTAGGTACTATGTGGAACTCTTCTTCAACTTCTTCTCTCTTATGTCAATGATGGCATATAGCTTTCACTAATTCTAAACTTGTTGAAGATGATATTTGAGTGCCCTCAACATGTTTTAGGTATGCTTCACTGAGTCACTAGTGGTCAGTTCCCTGCTACTTCTAAGCACCAAACTAAGCAAAGTTAGAGAATCATAATTATATAGTACCATAAATGGAGACATACTTGTAGAAATATGGTAGGAAGTGTTGCAGTAGTATTCTCCCAAATGCAACCACTTGACCCATATTGTTTGTTGATTTGAAATGTGGATCCTCAAATACTCTTCAACTCATTCTTGCTTTGTTTTCCCATTGGTTTGAGGGTGGTAGCTCTTATTCATGGTGAGTTTTGTCCTTGTCAATAAAAAATGAATTCTACCAAAAAGCATGAAGCGATCTACTATCCTTATCACTCACAATGCTGTTAGGTAATCCTTATAACTTAATCACTTCCTTGAAAAATAATTTGTCCGTTTGAAGAGAAACAATAAAGAATTGTGCATGACTAGTTAGCTTATTCACAACAACATGAATGCAATTTTTTTGTGTACCTTGGGAGAGCTTTTCATGAGATTTTTTATTATTTCTTTCCACTTCCAATCTGCGTTGTCTTTTTCTCAACATTTGAGAAAACCCTTTAGCTCCCATAAGACCAAGAGTTGTTTTATGTGACCAATGAGCTTACTATCATTCTTTCTTCTGTGCTACTTTTATATTTCTATGAATTGGAGTCTCCCAAGGAACATATTCTTGAATCCCTTTCATGGTGCTTGTTACTATGCCAATAGGATAGGTGTCTCCATCATGTTTCTCCCTTATCTCTTGATGAAATCCTCTACTTGGTGATAATTTGGAGGTATAACATTGATCTCCATAGTATGATTATCTCACATAAATCAAATATCATCATGATAAAGTGTCTCACCTAAGGATGAAGTCATGGATGTCACCAATTTATCTGTGGTATAAGCTACTTTTTTCATTCTCTTAGCTAAGACGTCTCTTGGAGATCCATCTTTGATGCCTCAAAATACTACCTCTTTCCTTTTTGATTTAAATTTCAACTCCATATTTTGGTATTTTAGAGTGAACTCCTTAATAGAATGTAACCATTGCACACTTAAGACTAAGCTAATCTCCCTAGATCCATAACATATAATTTTTTTCACACCTTGTGTCTACTCAATGCGATGACAGACTATTATATCTTTTTTGTACAAGGAACAATGAAGCTATTTGTTACCATGAAATTGAATCTTTCAAAATCCTTTTTATTTACACCTCTTCTGAATACCAAATCCTCATTTATGAAGTTGTGTGTGGTTCAGGATTTGAGACCTTATCAAACTAGGGATTTTACCTTTATGATAATGGAAAATTGATTCAAATCAATTTCAACAACATCTATCTATCATCGATCACTTAAGTTCAATACCCCTTTATCCGTCCATTTAATTCTCACATTTCTTTAGTTTAATTATTAGTTAAACTCTATTATTTAGGTTAATAGTTTGCTTAGTGATTGCATTTGTTCAATTAACCTAGATAATTCATGTAATACAATTATTTTCATTAAATTTTTGGTGAACTTGAATCCTAATACCCCTTAGTATTTGACATTAGGGTTTTCATACATTATTTTGTTCTACTTTTATCCTTTCATTTAGACTTACCTAGGGTTTGGGTGCCTTTGTTGCACATGCTTATCATATATTAATTAGGGTTTGAGCATGCATAGTGATATACCTCTTTTATTGCACCTACAAACTCTTAGATAATCGATCATCTTGGCTTCTCATAAATCATTTTCCTTAGTTAATACAAATGCATGCATTTTCTATTTTGACATGTTCTTTTATTTTGTGACATATCATCCTTCCATCCTTAATACTCTTATGAAATTTGATGTTATGGATAACTATTTATTTTGTAAGTGTCATTCTATCATGTACTTAATTTTCCTGCCTTTCTTAAGTTGGTTAGCACTCATTCCTTACTTTTACACATTTACATTATTTTTGCATGAGTTTCGTATTGATCTTATTTCTTCTATCTCTTGTTATAGTGATGGACATATTTCACATAATGACACCTTACATGATGGTAGCATACACCTTGATGCCAGTTCATTAGCCTGTCATGTAGATACCATTGGTACTTCATTGCCTTCTCATACATTACATGATGATTTTATAGCTCTTACTAAGGAAGTATTACATGATAATTATGATGGTAATACAAATGAATCTTTACTTGTCAAATATTTATTGCATGCTAATTATGAATATTTAAGCTATGATATCTTATTGATTAGTGAGTTTTGAATTTATTTGAGTAACACAAAATTATAAAGGTTTCATTCATGTCACATAATTTATCATTCATTTATGGACCTACACATGCTTTTATTTCTTGATTTTAACCCTAGTGCATGAAGATAACATGAACCTAGTGATACCTTCTCAAAATTATCTTTTGATATTTTTTCTCCTACTATCCATATGGCTTATGCATCTACATAACCTTCCTTTTTGTACTACGCTTTAATATATACCTACCTTTCATGCTAGCGATGCTTCATAAGATTATATTACTGCTGGGCATGCTTATCAAAGGATGGCTAGAGGCCAAGATGTTCACATTCCACAACTTGCCTTTCCATCTAATGTACCTAATATTCCTCTTAAATCTACACATAACAATAAGAATACAATACAATTCAACATAATTTAAAGCAATTGTAAAACATATAAACTAAATATCTCTTTGGGATCTAGTATGGCCATCATCTTTCTATAAAGATATCATACAAAAAACACAAGATTATTATGATCAATTTTGATACTACTTCATTGTCTAGGAATTATTTGATAGAATCTATTGGGCATGGGGAAAATCCTGCTATTTAATTTGATGATGCAATTCTCCAACATTAGTTAATTATTAACTAAGCTTTACCTTTACAAATTGTGATGAGATATAATTTGAGCATAAAGTGCTCAATTTTCATAATGACTCTACTTTAAATCCTTTATATACTAAGAATGCAAGAAACATTATTATTGCTTCCAATCTAGCTATTGGTGCAAAAGTTTCTTCAAAATCAATGCCCTCAACTTGTGCATACCCCTTGCACACCACTCTTTCCTTATTCCTTACCACAACTCCATTTTCATTTAGCTTGTTCCTAAACACCCATTTAGTGCCAATTACATTTTTGCTTGGGGGTTTAGGAACCACT
>VDFB02013216.1:0-27983 GCA_007258455.2 Sequoia sempervirens | reverse complement strand
AGGTTTCACACTCTTCATTGAAAGCAGAATCTTGAAGTGTTTCCTTGACTTCTTCAAATTCTTGCAAGGGATGCTTGGACTTCATAATAGAATTAAAGGCCACTGCATTTGCAATGCCCCATTTAGGCAGAATCAATACACTAGCCTGACTCACCAATTTTTTTCCTTCCTCAGGAGTGATGTTCTTAAATTCTTCCATTAATTCATCTTTCACTTCCTCATCATTCTCCTGGTCTGACCTGTCAGGTCTTAGTTATCTTCTCTCCTTACATTTATTTTGATATTCTTCAAACTTTATCCTCCATACCAATTGCAAGAATACATGAGTCTTTACAAATGCATTGTCATCTAGAAACTCCTTAAATGCTTCCATTCTTGCATCTTATACACTTTTTCCTTTCATATCTAAATCAGATAAAACCAATTTAGCTGGCCTAGGAGGGGAAGGCATACCAACCCGCATGTCCTAATTAGTAACAATAATTTCATCCATCAAACTCTCCTATGGTTGATCAATTCTTTTCCTTTTAGGGCTTGGCTTAGATAGTGGTGATGGGGGACTATCTTCTGGTGATGACTCTAAATCAATGATCTTAATTGCCCCAGGCACTTTGAATTTTGGACCTGGTTGTGAAGGAAACTTCATAATTTGCTTCTTTCCGTCTATACTTTTTTCCTCATCATCACTGCTAATCCTTTTTTCCTATAACAAATACTGTACTGTATGGTTTTGTTTCAAATGGTCCGGCACCTGTTCTTGTACCCGTATCTTCAGCCTAAGTTTACTTTTTTGGTTCTCAAAGTGCCTATAATCTCTTTGAAGTTCTCCATTAGAAAATCAATTTTCTTATGGTGGGGACTAAACTCCAATAGTGGATCATATTTCGGATCCATTTTGTGCACAATTTCTAATAGCTTATCATAAGCTATCCATTTCTCCTTGTTCAACTCCTACTTATTTAGGTCACCGAACCGGGATGATCGTGTCCTAGAAATTTGAACTATGTAACAAACTTGTCGTACTTTTATTCAGTCTAAAAGGTAAAGAAACCCTCAGGATCATGTTGCCGCTTTGGACCACATCTCAAATGATAATACTCAAAGAATTTCTCAAAGTGCACCCAACCTCCTTTTGAAAAGGCAAAATTAGATACCACCGAGTATTAAGGGAAAATGTTCTCCCTCGTGAGGTTAACCCTGATGCAACTCTTATCTAATAAGTATAATCTACAAAACCCCACTCAGTACATTAAAGTGGCAAAGATAAGGAGGGCCTTTGAAACCATATACCTCAAATAGTGTTGATCGGGTATGATAATGCCACCTGGGCTTATGGTTGAATTTAATTATGGCTTTTCCCTTGGACTGAGGAAATCATGTAATTCCTCACAAGAATATTAGGTACATTCACCATCAATCTAGCCCTCAATATTGAAGCAAAACAATTATCAAATTGCACATAACTAGTGCTTTCCTTATTACAAGATAAATCTGCAGCCCATATCTGTATTAGAAATATTTCTCCATCAACTGATTGCCTTAATTTCATCTTCTCAAAGAAGAAGTCAACATTCTTGAATAAAAACATATGCATTAGCATAGAATACCAAAATAATTGAGTGTCGGTATCATTTTTCTGCAGCTTTGATAGCCCCTCATGTATCCTCTCAGCTAAGAAAGAAGCAAAGTCATATGTGACAGAGAAGTTAGGGTGTTGTATTTGCACCCCCATTAACATGTATGCAATGGGCATCACCGCACCAGGACTAAAACCCAAAATCTAACACAATGAATAAAAATTGGCTAGGAAACGATTTGCAAAACAATTTAATCTGAAAGGTTCCTGGTCATTAGGGCTGATATGAAATCTTGAACCTCCTACCCTAGCCAGATGAGCTGGAAGCAATTTAGCTCTGAAAAGAGACTTCAACTTTGCATATTCCTGCTTCATTTCCTCAAGGTTGATAGGCACCAAGTCCTCACTCGGTTCACTCAAGTCAAAAATATATTGAATATCATCTTTGTTAATGCTTAACAAAACCTTTCCATCATTATCCCTAATTACTCGTGTGATAGGGTCATATCTTGCAGCTACTTCCCTAAGTAGGTCTACATCAGGGAAAACATTTGGTACCACCAGCTTCCCCATATCATACATCCATCCATTTGAAAAAGGGTGAGGAAAATTCCTCTGTCCATACCACAATCTGAACATTTCCAAACCCGTGAGAGGAACCCTAGCATCGGCTATGTTGGAACAATTGTATACTAACCCCTCCCATAGAATTTTCCCTCGCATCAGAACCAATCCCTTCTTTCTATCATTCGTTGACAAGGGAAATTGATCCAGAAAATCATCATACAGGTTTCTTTTTAAATAGTCAATCTGGCCAGAATGTTGCTTAGGTGGTGCCATCTCGGAAAAACTAGGCCTATAACTTCTGGCCACTTCAAAGAAGCTAGGAACAATCTAGATATGAAATAAAGAACAAACATTGCAATTTCTCACAATTTAAATAAATTATAGCCCTAAAACGTTTATCAACAAGCCCTATGATAAGTACAACAAATATTTTTCTTAATTAAAGCACAGAGTGACCGGGAAACACATAAATTAACTCACGGCTCTTATCACAGAAATCCAAAATTCTAGCTGTCAGGGTTCACAACCTTGCTCTTGGCTCTGAAACTGCTTCACAAAATACCTGAATGCTTTGTGACACACATAAAGCAAGAGAATTGATTTTATTTCTATCAAATTGTGCCAGTAAATGTCTCATCCGCCATTAAAGCTCACTCGCGTGTTGCACGAACAACTCCAACCATATTTGATGTAGATTTAAATTCGAGTCGTCGATCCTTCAACATAGTCACCGACCCTATCATTAACCCTCGAGTAGCTTTTCCATCAAGATTATAACACATCCATCAATTTGAATCATGTGTATCTTAAGAGCACTTTAGTAACCCACATTTTAATGTATTTAAGGCCAAATTAATGTTCCATGGTATTTCCTTTATTCTTTTGGCATCATCAGATGAGACACGTGGCAACCGCCCGTGATATTGTGATTGACCAAAGCACTATGGTGGGGCCATCGCGGGATGGCGGGGAACGACTGAGATCAAACAGTAGTTGATCAACGATCATGCAATTTCATCCCCTAGAAGGACACGTGGCGCCCTCCTGTGATATCACAATCGGTAAAAATCTTGCAGCTTCTGATCACGCGATGGCGGGCAACCGTTCATATCTGAAGGAAATTTGATCAACGGTAGCATGAATTCGATCCCTTCTGCAAAATAAAAAATTCATTAAAAATGACAAGGGGACATCACTAGGCCAATGGTAAACAACGACATAAGTTGTTTTTTAAAAGATGAAACACGGGGCCAACTGAGACTTAGGAAATAAAACCCTGGGGAGGAAATAAAGTATTAAAATCAAAGGGACTCGGCCTAGACGAACTGATATGACATAAGTTGTTTTAAAACCCCATCAAAAGTAACAATGAAATAGAACCCAGCCAAAGCGTGAAATAAATATTAGGGTTTTACATGAAGACAAAGCTAAAACCCCAACCCTTATAAAACTCGAACACCATGAAAGACCAGAGACATAAGGCAAGGCATGAGTGAAAAACAAGGAGAAAAATACTGAAGTTCCATCAGTGGCTCTAGTTGGGGACGTTCATTCCACTAGAATGAAGCGAGAATCTAGAATCTCAGGTAGAGAAGACCAACATGTAGATACGACCAAAAAGGGACTATTCAGACAAAACAACCCCAACTGTGTACAAAATATACAAACCTAAACTATTGTTCATGGAAAAGAATTCTTGAAGTGAAGTATAACTTCAAGAACTATCCATGAACTGGCAGTTCCAGAAGATCTCTTGTCATATCTTGGAGGAAGTACGAATCTTCACCCCACTTACCATTAATAAAAAATGGACCCAACCAGATTGCATCAAATTTCCCATGTTTCCCTTTATCTTCCAGTCTGGCATTCCACATTAAAACCAAATCTCCATCTTTGAAACTCCTTGCAGTTGCCCTCTTGTCATACAGATTCTTTACTTGCAACTACAACTTTGCATTTCTCTTTTGGGCTTCCCTCCTGGTTTCATCTAATTTTATAAGAGCTTCCACTCTCAATTGCATCTCATCATCAATTTCATTATCATACATCTGGAAAAACTTATACATTTCCATTAAGTTATTTTGGGGCAACCTAGCATTTATCCCATAAACCAAGTCAAATGGGGCACAACCTATTTCCTTCTTCATAGTTACCCTATCTGCCCAGACTGTTAATCTCAGCTTAGAATCCCAAGCCCTTTTATTTTGATCTAGGATTATTTTAATAATCTTCATCAATCTTTTACTGCTTGACTCTGCTTGTCCATTTCCCTGTGGGTGGTATGGTGATGAATAAGAAATTTGGATGCCATGCTTCTAACAAAACTCTATGTATTCCTTAGATCTAAAACACATTGCATTATCTGACACAATCCTTTCTGGACATCCAAATCTAGTCAATATGTTGCTCATCAGATCCCTTAATGTGTTTACAACCTCTACACCAATATCATAAACATCATTAACAATAATAGATAATCTCATTTAATAGCTCAACATAATAGGATAATATCAAATAGAATTGGCTATTCATTGACATTATCACGGTTGGAGTATGAGATAATTCACAACACAATCCTCAAGTATAAAATAGGTTGATTTGCAATTTTATGTTTACATAAAGACAACAACATCAATCACAACTAGATCAAGCGCTATATCCATGTGAGCCAACTACAAGTATCTGGAATATAGATTTAATAGATAACATATGGATCCCCGATAACATTGTTTCGGTAATCATCAATATGTATTCTAACCCAATACTACTTATCAAACTTTACATGAAGAGTATCCACCCATAACTTAGTATTGCCATTTTAATTAATTTTGTCAAATAAATGATAGTAAGTGATTGGTTTGATGTGAGGAACACCCTAGGGAGGGATTATGTATAATTGCTCCAACATATCTCAAGGGAACACTGGATCTTTACTCATGCTTGGGAAATCTTTCACCAAAAGATGCCATGAATGCACCTTACCCAAAGTATGCTTTAGGACCTCCATGCATATAAACACAAGGATTGTCATTTATCATCTTGCAATAGTGGTACCTAAGATGATGGTACTACCCCTCCCTTGGACATTGCTCTCTTCTTACAATTGGATACATCAGTCCTCCTTTTGATTTTGTCAAAAAGATATGAAATGATTTCTAAGCAATGCCTTATTGGGTCAATGAGATCACCAAAAGTCTAGGACTTGTCAAATGAAGGTATATTATTGACACCTATCCCTTTTCTATTCACTTGTTAGGACTTAGTAATGACTATCCAAAGAGAAAATGAGATAGTGGCAACAAACATTTATATTATTTATCTCACTGCAATCCATTTCATGGCTATAGTCATGTTGTCACCCAATGTAGATTTATTTTTTCAAATTCATAGATAACATGAAGACAAACCTGTAGCCTTTAATGGTACTACTCTTATTCATGACTATGCTTTGTTCCCTTGAAGCACCATGATTTATGATGGTTTTTATGCTAAATATCTTCATTAAAACACCCCTGTGCAAGTATATTCCTTCACTATTATAGCCTAGTACTGGAATGGATGATCAATGGTATGAAAAGGTAAAAAATACAACTATGCTTTACTTCCTTCACTACTTGTTGCTGATTTTTGATTGTTGTTCATATGCACTTGTACCATTGTAATGCTTGATGTCCTAGATGAACCTGCATGGCTGTCTTGTAGCATAACCTCATAGTTGTTGTTCATATACTGTTGCATCCCGATTTTATAGCTACTACCGACAGGGAAATTATCAGGCTGTTTGAACCTTAGGATGAATAAACATGAGGACCAAGAGTTTTGTGTTTAAATAATGGGTTTCCATTTGATTGTTATCAGATGATTTAATTCGCATTAAATGTTTCTATACAATTATGGAATAATGTTATTCTAATTTTTTATGATAAGCTTAAGTAAACATGATGGTGAGTATAAGAATGTCATGTCATGTCATGGGTGTGTGTTTAGCACTATATTCTTCCTGGAGAGGAGACATCATTCGGCGAGGAACTTGGTCGGGTAAATGGTAACAATTACCAAATTGAGCATACACACACATACTATAGATTGAGTAAACCAAGTCTGTTTGTCGAGATAACGGTAAGTCATCCATAGGCTTGTTTATTGACATAAGGATTCTGAATTCACTTCTTTATGTTTAGGAGATGTGATTGTTTAAACATTAGACTTGCTATACCACGACCCAAGTATGAATGATGTGAATGATTGAATGGGAATGCACATACATCTATACATGGTGAACACGTATTTATATGTATAGACATATCAATACATGTGTGTGTTAAGCAGACGGATATGCTCATACACATGTGTTGACATGTATGTACACATATATATGTATACACAGGTGTATAAATGTACTCATTCCACCTGATATCTATAGTGAAAATAATATTTAATAATATTGCCTAGCAAAATTACATAAATATTTATGTATTAATGTATATATTAGCAATGTGATTATATTTATGGATATATATATACATAAATACCTATGTAAATGTATTATATATTTATATATTTAAATATATGTATTAATATTAAGGTAATATTTACATATATATAAATATATATATACATCACGATGTAATGTTGGAAAATATATATATTTATATATTTAAAATATTACACTTAATTGAAATACATATGTGATAAAATATATAAATGAATAATATTGAAATGTGAATTATATAAATTTAAATGACACATAAAAATATTTAATAGAATAGAAATTGAACACAAAGGATTTAAATCCTTTAGCAATAGTGACATATTTCGATTTTGGCCATAGAGAAAAATAACCTCAAAACAAGAGAAATCGGATTTATTTTTTTAATAAACATTTGAAAAGGCAGAAAACACATTTTTCATTGAAAAGCTCATAAAAACAAACTGAGAAATTGCGTGCCTGGTAAAAATGCGTCTAAAACGCAAGGGAAAAAATTGGTCTTTGAGGATGACGCGAATGCTGATCTTGAGGCAAGAAAAATGGTGACGTGGTGTGTTGCAGTATTGACCTCTCATCTCGAACGGATCTTTGCTTTAATAAAACCCTTAAAATCTGAACATGCCTTGAGCTATCAAAACCACCATGAGAAAGTTGAAAAATTCTTAATTTTCCGACTTTAAAAGAAGTCGATTCATCTCTAATTTTAATGACTAAGGGTTTAAGAATCCGCCATCTATCATTTTGACTAATTCTGAGCACTTAGATGTCAATCCACATGCCTCCATTGGTGGAATCTGTTGCATTTCGGGTGTATAAATATACACGCCCTTCCATTCGTTACGGGGCACACATTGAACAATCTAAGTTTATCATTCTTATTGAACCTCCATAATCATTTTCTGTTTTGGTTATATTTATCTGTATTGCTGAGTTTGAAAGATACTGGGAATTTTTACCAGCATATACCAGTTACTGTGGCTATCCCTTTTTGAGCTGTGAGTGAGCTTTAGTATTGCTGAGAGAAGCTTTTCATATTTTTATGAGAACTTATATCACCATTTGCTGAGAGACGTCCTCTGTTTGTTATCTTCACAATTTCTGAGTTCACACTAGGAAGTTGAGATTACTCTTCAACCGTATATCTTTTGCCATTGGTCAATTTTGAGGAGGAGTTAGAGACTGGTCTGAGAGTGCTGGAAGTCTTTTGTTGGAGGTCTGAGGAGCTGCAAACCATTCAAGGTCATCTTCTAAAAGGGAAAAAGCATATACCAGGCATGTTGTTTCATCCTTCATATTCTAGAGCATATTTCTTGATAATTAACTAAAAGAGTAAAATACTGAATGTGCATAGTTAGGGAATTTGCATTGAGATCAATACTCAGTTAAGATAAACAAGGAATGGTTCTATGTTGCTCCATGTAAGTAAATTACTTTAAGGAACGGTTATGCATGTTTTCTGAAGTGTATACCTGATAGCATAAATATGTGCTTGCGTTAAAGTGTGAATTATGTATGAACTCCATATGAGGAGTATATAGGAATTCAATGTTTAATGGATTGTGAAAAGGGAATATATGAGTAATGAGCTTAGGGGATTAATTTACTTATCTTGCATTAAAAAGAAATAATGGAAAAAGATAAAAGGGAAGGATTTATTTGCATTTTGAATGGTTATTGCATGTTGTGTATGATCTCTGTATATGGAGAATATGTAGATGTACTTATTATCTACTAGGATCGAAATGATGGCAGAATCAAGTAAAGTCTTTTAACTTAAGTTATTAGGATAACTGAGACAAGTTAAGTACTCCTAGGATAAAGAATTCCTAGTTAGGAGGATTGATACAAGACACTTGAATATTGTTTTCATTTCTAGTAGGTTCGTATGATTGTAGGTTGTTTGGGATGACGAATTCTCCCATTGAAGGACAAACCTATGCGTAGAGTAAGGAAGCCTTAAGTCAAATCGGCCCTGAGTAGTGTTTATGATAGATGACCTTCATTCGAAGTACTGAATGAGAATACTTTGGCCAAAGTAGTGAAAGGTACGACATCCACCTAGAAGTGAGATAGTT
This sequence comes from Sequoia sempervirens, assembly GCA_007258455.2. Classification (NCBI taxonomy): domain Eukaryota; kingdom Viridiplantae; phylum Streptophyta; class Pinopsida; order Cupressales; family Cupressaceae; genus Sequoia; species Sequoia sempervirens. Next base: position 19,276 of record VDFB02013216.1, on the reverse strand, counting down.
GAGACTACACTGTCAGCTCATTGTGATACGAGTACTAGTTCAAGATTGTGAAATAGCAAGGTACTAGTTGTGTGGGACACAACACTATGCTCAGTTGGTAATCGTTAATGGATACCCTACCAATCTCTTCTTCGAAGGGAGGGTCGTTCATTGCAAAATGATCATGTGGGGGACCGCATTATAAGTCTGTGGTTGGTGGAAAAGCGCCCAAGTGATGTTTCTCCTCCACAGCAAGCGGCTGATGTACCAAGATTTGAAAGGACGGACTCCTGGACCTTCTTACTTCTATTTGTGCAAAAGCTTACGAGCTATGTATGTAACTGTATTACTTTTTAACTATGATTTATATATTGCAATGAAAATGAAATTCATGAGGAAACATATTGTAACTTGTACGTGTTTATCAATAAAGAAAGGAAGAAATTTTTATTGTATTATCTTTGTTACTTTTTACCTTTACATGTTTAAAGTGAGAATTGGAAAATTTTAATTTACGCAAGGAACAGGTCGTTACATGTGGTATCAGAGCTACCAGGTTCTGCACTGAAACCTCTGAGCTCATTATGCAACAATGAGTAAACCTTATTAGAAGATAATGGTTGAAAAGTTATTGTGCCACAATAGCAAGAGAAAAGAACTTAGTGAAGCGAAAAGTAAAAATGAGATCCTTAGTAACTTATGTAAAGTGGAACAAGTTAAAAGTTAACCCTAGAAAAGGAACTCCTAACCAATAAATATCACCTAGAATTGAGGAATTATAAGCAATTAGGTTAGGCAGAAAGGTTAGGATGAATAACCAAATTATATCCTTATCCAACAAACTAGTTTTATAACTCCAAGGAATGAGATAACCTTTTATAGTTACAAACTATAGTTATAAAGAGTTGGGAACTTTTGGATTTGATTAGAAGAACTACAAGTCTATGAGAATTTAAAAATGAAACAAGGGAATTAATGTCGAAGTTAAGACATTAGGGCGACAACGGAAATTGTCGGATGTGAAACCACTAAAACCTAGGAAAAGATGGAGTAAGAGGTTGCACGGAATGTGGCAAGGTAATGTCTGGTATACCAGGAAATGAAGATCGGAAGTCATCATTGGTAGCACATACATACTCTCTTTAGATTCTAGAGGAAAATAATAGAACATAAGATAAATCAATTTGATTATGTTAGTAGAACTAACATAATGTTCTAAGTGGATATACTCATCAAAGTAATCAACATTTTGGAAAACTTGACTTACAGGATTTTGATTTGTGAACACGTAGTTGATTAGAATCTTGAAAAGGTATTTCAGTTTAGAAAACAATTGCATAAACCATGATCATGCTTGAAACATTCAGTTGAGCGAATGTACAAAATATTATAGTCAATAAGCGAAAGAGATAAACCAAAACTTGCATGAAAATCTTGTGAAATGTATGTTTTTTATGTTTTCCTAAAAAGTTAAAAGTATAATTAGGCTAACTTGTATTAAACATTCAAGGCTAAGTGAACTTTTAAATCATGGTGAAAGTGTATGAAAGGACAAGAAATATTCCTGGAACAAGTCATGAAGAGGAACAAGAACCAATAGGAATAAAAGCAAAGCTGGAACAAATTCTAGCAAGGTTGTCCAATCTTGAAAAGGAAAAAGCAGTTGAGATACCTGTCACCAATAATGAAGAAGAAAGTTCTTCGCATGGAGAAGATATAAATCATAACCATGAGAAGGAGAAATCTCCAACTCTTTCTATTGAGAAGAAGAAGAAACAAGTGTCCACTGAGTTAACAAAGGCTATGAAGAAGGTATACCCTCCAAAATTTGATGGAAGTGTCGGAGGTGATGAAGCTGAAACCTGGTTAGTATAAATGGAAAAGTACTTTGAAATAAGAAATTATGACGAAGTTACTAAAGCAACTTGGGGTGCTTATCAGTTAGCGGGTGAAGCCTCTAACTGGTGGATGAACAAGAAATTGGAATTGGACATAAATTCCTGGAAGCTAACTTGGGAAGAGTTCGTTGAAATCTTTCGTAAGCGGTGGTTGCCACAACTCTATTATGACCAAAAACTCTCTGACTTCCAAGAATTGAGGCAAGGGACCATGTCAGTCAACGAGTACTGGGAGAAGTTTACTCGGCTTCTTCAATATGTTCCTATCTATCATAAAGATGAACGATTCTGGATCAAGAAATTCATCTTGGGACTGAACAAAAATATTGGAGGTGAAGTCGATATGCATGGTCTGACCACAATGGACCTTGTGTATGAAAAAGCCATTAAACAGGAACAGAAGCTTAAGGCAGACTCCAATCAATGTGAAGGAGAAGAACAAAAGAAGGAAACTGAAGTCCCAGACAAGATTTCCCCCAAGAAGGAAGAATTTGCGCAAAATGCAACAAGGAAAAAGGGGAAGAGATCTCGCTTCAATGAGAAGGAATTCAAAAGAGATTGGAAAAGAGACAACTCTAGGTATAATGACACTTGTAAAGCTAGTGAAGGTGATAATAAGACTTGGGAAATCATAGAGAAAAGAGTACCAAGAGCAGGATGCTTTATTTGTAGAGGTAATCATTATGCAAATGAATGCCCTAACAAAACTTTTGGTACCCAGCATGGCAATTCACTACCTACTCAAAAGCCCATGTTTCAGCAAAGGAAAAACACTGCCATGAGTGATGGACAAGTTGATGTCTAGATTACACCAATCAAACATTCTTGAAACTTTCAAGACTGTTGAATAAATGTAGAGTCATGTTTTTATGCTTTTGAATAATACCTTAGTTCATCGGGGACGATAATTCCTAAGGGGGGAAGTATGTTACATCCCAATTTTATAGCTACTATTGCATAGGGCAATTGATTGTAATGTTTGAATCTTTGTGATCAATAAAAGATGAGTGATCTTGTTATGCGTCCTGTTTAAATGACGGTTTCATTTGATTGTTACTTCTATTGATTTAATTCATGATTAAATGTTTCATACAATTATGGAATAATGTTATTCTAACTTTTTATGATGTTTTATGCAAACTGATTTATTATGAGCATATGACTGCCGATGTCATGTCATGGTGTGCAGGTTTGAAGATTGTTCCTCCGGACAGAGGAGAGACATCATTCGGGGAGGAACTTGGTCGGGTAAACACTAACGATTACCAAATTGAGCATACACACACATACTATAGATTGAGTAAACCAAGTTTGTTTGTCGAGATAACGGTAAGTCATCCATAGGCTTGTTTATTGACATAAGGATTCTGAATTCACTTCTTTATGTTTAGGAGATGTGATTGTTTAAACATTAGACTTGCTATACCATGACCCAAGTATGAATGATGTGAATGATTGAATGGGAACGCACGTACATCTATACATGGTGAACACGTATTTATATGTATAGACATATCAATACATGTGTACGTTAAGCAGATGGATATGCTCATACACATGTGTCGACATGTATGTAAGCATATATACGTATACACAGGTGTATAAATGTACTCATTCCACCTGATATCTATAGTGAAAATAATATTTAATAATATTGCCTAGCAAAATTACATAAATATTTATGTATTAATGTATATATTAGCAATGTGATTATATTTATGGATATATATATACATAAATACATAAATACCTATGTAAATGTATTATATATTTATATATTTAAATATATGTATTAATATTAAGGTAATATTTACATATATATAAATATATATATATACATCACGATGTAATGTCGGAAAATATATATATATTTATATATTTAAAATATTACACTTAATTGAAATACATATGTGATAAAATATATAAATGAATAATATTGAAATGTGAATTATATAAATTTAAATGACACATAAAAATATTTAATAGAATAGAAATTGAACACAAAGGATTTAAATCCTTTAGCAATAGTGACATATTTTGATTTTGACCATAGAGAAAAATAACCTCAAAACAAGAGAAATCGAATTTCTTTTTTTAATAAACATTTGAAAAGGCAGAAAACATGTTTTTCATTGAAAAGCTCATAAAAACGAACTGAGAAATCGCGCGCCTGGTAAAAACGCGTCTAAAATGCAAGGGCAAAAACTGGTCTTTGAGGATGATGCGAATGCTGATCTTGAGGCAAGAAAAATGGTGACGTGGTGTGTTGCAATATTGACCTCTCACCTGGAACAGATCTTTGCTTTAATAAAACCCTTAAAATCTGAACACGCCTTGAGCTGTCAAAACTGCCATGAGAAAGTTGAAAAATTCTTAATTTGCTGACTTTAAAAGAAGTCGATTCATCTCTAATTTTAATGACTAAGGGTTTAAGAATCCGCCATCTATCATTTTGACTAATTCTGAGCACTTAGATGTCAATCCACATGCCTCCATTGGTGGAATCTGTTGCATTTCGGGTGTATAAATATACACGCCCTTCCATTCGTTACGGGGCACACATTGAACAATCTAAGTTTATCATTCTTATTGAACCTCCATAATCATTTTCTGTTTTGGTTATATTTATCTGTATTGCTGAGTTTGAAAGATACTGGGAATTTTTACCAGCATATACCAGTTACTGTGGCTATCCCTTTTTGAGCTGTGAGTGAGCTTTAGTATTGCTGAGAGAAGCTTTTCATATTTTTATGAGAACTTATATCACCATTTGCTGAGAGACGTCCTCTGTTTGTTATCTTCACAATTTCTGAGTTCACACTAGGAAGTTGAGATTACTCTTCAACCGTATATCTTTTGCCATTGGTCAATTTTGAGGAGGAGTTAGAGACTGGTCTGAGAGTGCTGGAAGTCTTTTGTTGGAGGTCTGAGGAGCTGCAAACCATTCAAGGTCATCTTCTAAAAGGGAAAAAGCATATACCAGGCATGTTGTTTCATCCTTCATATTCTAGAGCATATTTCTTGATAATTAACTAAAAGAGTAAAATACTGAATGTGCATAGTTAGGGAATTTGCATTGAGATCAATACTCAGTTAAGATAAACAAGGAATGGTTCAATGTTGCTCCATGTAAGTAAATTACTTTAAGGAACGGTTATGCATGTTTTCTAAAGTGTATACCTGATAGCATAAATATGTGCTTGCATTAAAGTGTGAATTATGTATGAACTCCATATGAGGAGTATATAGGGATTCAATGTTTAATGGATTGTGAAAAGGGAATATATGAGTAATGAGCTTAGGGGATTAATTTACTTATCTTGCATTAAAAAGAAATAATGGAAAAAGATAAAAGGGAAGGATTTATTTGCATTTTGAATGGTTATTGCATGTTGTGTATGATATTTGTATATGGAGAATACGTAGATGTACTTATTATCTACTAGGATCGAAATGATGGCAGAATCAAGTAAAGTCTTTTAACTTAAGTTATTAGGATAACTGAGACAAGTTAAGTACTCCTATGATAAAGAATTCCTAGTTAGGAGGATTGATACAAGACACTTGAATATTGTTTTCATTTCTAGTAGGTTCGTATGATTGTAGGTTGTCTAGGATGATGAATTCTCCCATTGAAGGACAAACCTATGCGTAGAGTAAGGAAGCCTTAAGTCAAATCGGCCCTGAGTAGTGTTTATGATAGATGACCTTCATTCGAAGTACTAAATGAGAATACTTTGGCCAAAGTAGTGAAAGGTATGACCTAGAAGTGAGATAGTTGAGACTACACTGTCAGCGATCATTGTGATAAGAGTACTAGTTCAAGATTGTGAAATAGCAAGGTACTGGTTGTATAGGACACACACTATGCTCAGTTGGTAATAGTTAATGGATACCCTACCGATCTCTTCTTGAAGGGAGGTGTTCATTGCAAAAGAATGATCATGTGGGGACCGCATTATAAGTCTGTGTTGGCGGAAAAGTGCGAGTGATGTTTCCTCCACGGCAAGCGATGTACCAAGATTTGAAAGACGGACTCCTGGACCTTCTTACTTCTATTTGTGCAAAATCTTACGAGCTATGTATGTAACTGTATTACTTTTTAACTCTGATTTATATATTGCAATGAAAATGAAATTCATGAGGAAACATATTGTAACTTGTACGTGTTTATCAATAAAGAAAGGAAGAAATTTTTATTGTATTATCTTTGTTACTTGTTACCTTTACATGTTTAAAGTGAGAATTGGAAAATTTTAATTTACGCAAGGAACAGGTCATTAAATATACACTTTTACTATGGCCTTGGCTTCCAAAATGAGACCTCTCCTGAATCATAACTGCTTAATTGTCATTTGTAACTTTTTGTTTCTTGTATGCAATCATGATGACCAAAACCCCTACATGAAAGGTTATGAGCATAGCAATTGTATCTTGATCACATGATATAAGGGTTCCATTTCTGTCATAAACCTCTTGTAATGACATGTTTTCAATAGGCATATTATTTGTGTCAACTAGAGTTGATGTTTCTTGAATGTATTTTCCTTTTATACCTTTCCTTAAAACATTATGCATTGAATGTTATCTGGTAACTTGTTCGCCTAATGTTTGATTGTGAAGGCCTTGAATAGAGCCTTATGCAACTTTAGATTTTATTTTTGTTGTTGTCCTTCATGAGACCATTGTAGCATGGATTGTTGGTTGTCCTTATCAATGACAATGACCTTTACCTATTGCATTCACTTTCACCAGTACACCCATGAATGAATAATATCAATCCCCTCTGCCTCTTGTAGCTAGCTCTTGCAAAGGTGTTGTCCTTGTACTTCTATCATGACCTTGATTCATCCATTGCTCTTCTTTTGTTGTGTAATAAATACACATAGTATCCTCATTTTATCTTTATTGGACAACCACCTATCACATATGTGGGTGACCAAACAACTCACCTTCCTATGTGATGTGTGACTGTCCAATAGGGTTATGGTGAGAGGGGCTTGACAACAACTTGAAATGCTTCCTCCTTGTTTAAAAGATGCATAATTGAACTTGATGTATCTATGAAGTCACTTCCTTTATAAACAGATCATGGATCTTCTTGAAGGACATATCAACACAGTATGTTGCATCTTTTGAATTTGTCCTTTCCTGTCATGTCTTATGTTCCTTTCTTGTCATTTCTTATGTTACTAGTCTTTTATAGTATTGGGAAAATCCTAAGGTTGGGGTTTTGTCTTTGAATGAATCCCTCTATCTCTCTCCCCTCTACCCATAACCCTTAAACTCCAAACCCTAAAACCCTCTACCCTTTACCCTCTCTCTCTCTCTCAAGTCTCTCCCTCCTACCCCCCTCCCTATCTTAGGTCTTTATCTATTTCTCACTCACTCCCTCTATGTGTCCCCCTTAAACCCTAAACCCTAAACCATGACCTAAACCCTTAACCCTTAGAGCTCTAGAGCCCTTGTAAACCTTCCTTAACCCTCAACTCCTTCCATAACCCTCTTCCCACCCTCCCCTCTCCCTCCCTCCTCCCTCCTCTCCACCCTCCACCCCCTCCCTCTCTCCTCTCTCTCTCTCACTCCTCTTACCCATTCCCTTCCACCCCTCCTCTATCTCCCATCTCTCACTGCTCCCTCTCTCCGCTGAATCCCTCTCCTTCCCCTTCCTTCCTTCCCTCCACCCTCTCTCTCCTCTCTCCCTCCACCCCCTCTCTTTATCTATCTCTCCCTCCCCATGTGTCTCCCCTCACCCATAAGCCCCTAAACCATATGCAGGTCAAACCTTAAAACCTTTAACCCTTAAACTCCTAAGCCATGGCTCCCTCCACCCTCTCTTCCCTCTACCCCATATCTCCTCCACTCCTCCCTCTTTCCTCTCCTCAGGTCTCCCCTCCTGCCCCTCTCCCTCCTCAGGATCTCTCTGCTATCTCCTCTCTGCCCTTGACCCTCTGCCTTGATCTCTCCTCTCTCCTCCCTCTCCAGGTCCCATCTAAACTCCCCACCCTTCCTTCCCTTCCCTCCATCTCTACCCTCCACCCTCCACCCCCCCTCTCTTGGTCCTCTCTCTATCTCTCCTCCTATATGTCCCCCCTTCTTCCTTCCTTCCTTCCTCCTTCCTTCCTTCCCCATATCTCCCTCTCCATCTTTCCCTCTCTCTCCGTCTCCACCAAACCTCTACCCTCTCCCTCTCTTCCAGGTCTCTCTCTCTCTCTCTCACTCCTCTTATCTCCCTCCCTCTAACCTCTAAGGTTCTACCTTCCATGGCCTCTCACTCTCTATCTCCCTCCACTCCCTCTCTCTCCCTGAATCCATCTATCTCTCCACTACCATTAACCCTTCCTTCCCAAACCCTTCCCTCACCTCTCTCTCTCCCTCCCCCCTCCACCACCCTTCCCTCTACTCTCTTGCTTCCTCCTCCACTCCACTCCACTCCCTCTATGTGTCTCCCTCTGAAACCTAAACCCTTAACTATAAAACCTTGTCCCTTAACATAAGCCCCCTTAAACCCTCACCCTCTACCCCATATCCCTCCTCCCTCCCTCTTTCCCTCTCTCTCCAGGTCTCACCCTCCTGCCCCTCTCCCTACTGATAGAGATATATACTCTCTCTCTCTCCACTCTATCTTCTCCTCCTTGACCTCTGCCTTCTGCCCTTCTGTCTCTCTCCCACTCCCTCCCTCTCTCTCCGAATCCCTCTCTCTCCCTGCATGCCTTGCCTTGGCCCCGAGCCCATGAAACCCTCTACCCTCTATCCTCTCCCCTCTCTCAATTCTCTCCTCCTACCCCTCTCCCTCTCTCAGGTCTTTCTCTCACTCACTCTCTCTAACTCTCTCCCTCTACCCTTAACCCCTAAACCTAAACCATTAACCCTTAAACTCCTAGGCCCTTAGACCCTAAACCCTTAATATTAGGTGTGTATTAAAACATTATAAAAGTATAAATTTTTGGAGTTCTATTAGGAATTGAATGATAAATGACGATGAATGGGAAAATCTAAGGCACTTTAATATTTTCAACTAAAAATTTAGAGTTCAATTAGGATTAGTGTTCACTTAGGGTTAGTTTTAGGGTTCAATTAATGCTCAATTTGGGTTAGGATTGAGGATGAGGTTGGGGTTTAATTAAGGTTATGAATTCAATAAGAGTTCAAATAGGATCAAGGTTAAGGTTAGGGTTGGGGTTAAGGTTCAAATAGGATAAGAATTAGTGTTAGGGTTAGGATTAGAGTTCAACTGTAGTTCAAAGTTAGGGTTATGGTACAATTAGGACTATTGTTAAATAAATGTTCAATTATGGTTAATACTTAATTAAGGTTAGTTTTAAAATTCAATTAGGGTTCGGGTTATAGTTGGGATTATGAATCAATTAGGTTTGGGTTAGGGTTTGATTAGAGTTAGGTTTAGGGTTTAGTTAGAGTTAGGGTTAGGGTTAGGGGTAGAATTCAATTATGCTTAGTGGTCAATTACAATTAGATTTTGTGTTCAATTAGGGTAAGGGTTAGAGTCCAAATAGGGTTAGGGTTTAACTAGGGTTAGGATTAGAATAAAATAAAGTTTTGTGTTTAATTATGATATCTAGAATTTAGTATAATTTTAGAAAATGAAATGATTTGGACACAAAGAAAAAAAATAGAAAAGTTGATTTTATATAGATCTTATTTCTTAATTTATTCTAAAATTCTAATTAATAATTGTTTAATTCATTTAAAATGAATATTTAATTTAGTTTAATTTAATTTAATTGTATTTGATAATTAGTAAAACTAAATAGATAATAAATATTTTATGGATTTTAAAAATTAGAAGGGTTAGGATTATAATTATAGATAGACTTAGGGTTGGGATTAACATTAGGTTTAAGGTTAGGTTAGGTTTACCATTTAATTAAAGTTGGGGTTCTAGGATAAAGCTTGTGTTCAATGATAGGGTTAGGGTTGGGGTTAGAGTTAAAGTTCAATTACAAATAGGGTTAGGGTTCAATTAGGTTTAAGGTTAAGGTTAGATTAGGGTTATGATTCAATCTCAACAATAATTCTCACTCTAACTCTAACCCTAAACTTAATTGTAAAACTAACACTGACACTATTTTTAACCCCAACCCTAACTAAATATATATCTAACCCTAACCTTAACTCTATAACTAAAAGTAATTCTAATCTTGTCTTTCATGTTGTGTTGCAAATGCTACTAGCATATATATATTATTTATTAATATATACAAAATACGTCAAGAGATATCTTTGTCGAGGCACCTATTTTATAATAGTACAATAGACGCATCAAAAGGATATCTCTCGGCATATTTTATATATATTATTAATAAATAATATATATGCTAGTAAGTATTTAATAAATAAAATAAAATAACTATATCAATTTTTTACCATACTACTCGTTGCCAAGGAGATCCATGTGGCGCCCGCCCGTGATATCACAACCAATAAAGAACTCGCAACTTTTGATCACACGATGGCGGGCAATCGTGGATCTCAACCATTGGCAATCCTGTTCATTCAACACAATCACCATCCTTGTTATTAACCATCGAGCACCTTTCTACCAAGATTATAACATCTCCCTTGATTTAAAACACGTGCATCTTATAACTGCTTTAGTAACCCACGGCATAATGTATTAAAGACACATCAAAGTATTTATCATTCATTCGGCTTCATCGGATGAGACGCATGGTCCTCACCTGTGATATTGTAATCAATAAAGACCTCGCAACTTTTGATCATGTGATGGCAAGCAACCATGGATCTCAACCATCGGCAATCCTATTCTTTCAACATAGTCACCAGCCTTGTTATTAACCAACGAGCACCTTTCTACCGGGATTATAACATCTCCATTGATTTAAAACACGTGCATCTTATAACTATTTTAGTAACCCATGGCATAATGTATTAAAGATGCATCAAAGTATTTATCATTCCTTTGGCTTCACTGGATGAGACACGTGGCACTCGCCCGTGATATCATGATCAACTGGTGGGGTCATCATGGGATGGTGGGGAATGGCTGAGATCACACGACGATTGATCTACGGCCATGAGAACTTGTCCCTCTACAAAATAAAAAAAATTATTAGGGGAGAGGTCCCAGTACACATGGCGCTCACCTGTGATATCGCGATCAACTGGTGGGGTCATTGCGGGATAGCGGGGAACGACTGAGATCACACGACGATTGATCTACGACCATGCAAACTTGTCCCTCTACAAAATAAAAACATTTATTAGGGGAGAGGGCCAAGTATTCATGCGGGGTGCAAAATAAAAATATTTATTACGGGAGAGGGCGCACTCACTCATGATGATAATACCCAGTCTTACCACATATTTATACTATATATTGTAAATAAGCAGTCCAAATGTAAATAAAGAAAAAACCAAATGTTGATAAAAAAAATGGACCCATACTTTAACACATGAGAACCTCTAAATGTTGTATGAAAAAAACATAAATACATTCATGAAGAAGTGAAATAATTTTTTTTTTTGTTTCAAATAAAATATCACAACTCTCCACTATAAGTATATCATTTAAAAAATAAAATGCTCATTTAATAAAATAAGACACTCATTGAAACAAGTATTGTTATCATAGTGAAAAAATATTGTTCTTATGTGTACAACAATTGGGGTAGCAATGTACAAGCATTGGATAATTTTATATTAATAGTTTTTCCTATCACAAATATAAAAGGTGAGCACAATAAATAACATGTATTTTCCCATTAAATGTGAAGGATTTTCAAAAAGTTTTAGTGTTCAACTATTGGTCCATTTTTGTTCAATATAAGTTGTATTTTAAATCATTATGTGTTGTTTTTATAACAACAAATAGATTTTTTGTGTTCAACTATTAGTCCATATGTGTTGAATATAAAAGGTAGATATATCAAATATTTATGCTTATTAATAAGTATTTGGTCCACTTAGCTTGTATATTAATTTTAATTTAAATAAAAATATCATATTCTACAAGCAACAAATGATATTTTTTTGGTTCAACTATTGGGGGTTCCATGATTAAGTTTTGGTCAAACCTTTAAAAAGTCAAATTTTAGACACTTCTCAAAAGATCTGCCGATGTGGCGAGTTGCATGATGAGTCACGCCTCCAAACCTTAGTTATAGATATATAAGAGACCAGTCTACATTTAAAAAAAAAATGAAGGTTCTACGATATTCCAGTCAATTGTTACATGCTGAGAAAGTTAGCCTGCATGACTATTAGGCCCTCTCCCCTAAAGGAATAAGGGGACATCACTAGGTCAACGAAAAACAATTACATAAGTTGTTTTAACGAGGGAACAAGGGGCCAACAAAAGACTTAGGAAAAATAAATTCAGGCGAAGGAAATAAAACAATAAAACAAAAGGCGGTCCAACCTAGACAAAGCAGTGGGGCTTAAGTTTTTTTAAATCCTTCCCAAAAAGTAATGGCCAAATAGATCCCATCTAAGGTGTAATATGAACACTAGGGTTTTACATGAAGATGAAGGTAAAACACCAACCTTAGGCTTTTCCCAGACACCATAGATGACCAGAGACACAAGGCAGGATAAAATAGAATATAGAGAACAAAACTTTGAAGTTCCATCTCTACCCATAACCCTAAACCCTAAACCATTAACCCTTGAACCCCAAACCCTTAAACCCTCTACCCTCTCTCTCTCTCTCTCAAGTCTCTCCCTCCTACCCCCTCTCCCTCTCTCTCCCACTCACTCCCTCTCTCTCTCTCTCAAGTATCTTCAATATCCTACCCCCTCTCCCTCCCTTAGGTCTCTCTCTCACTCACTCACTCCCTCTATCTCTCTCCCCTTAATCCTAAACCCTAAACCCTAAACCCTTAACCCTTAAACCTTAAACCCTGATGCAAGAGAATCCAATGGTGTGAGGGCAATCTTGCATCACCCAAAAAGATGATTTCTGTTTATGTTCCTTTTGTTTTCTTTTTGTATATGTTTTTACATTTTTGGATACCCTTTTCGTCGATTAAGAGTTTCCAACTTTTAGAACTATTTTTCTACTTTTTCTACTCAACTGTTATTTTTAGCAAGTGGGAATTTTAAGGCGTGGGAAAACCAAAAATTTATGGGAAGGTTCATGATGGAAAAATAAGCACTTTGGCGAAAGAATCAGATCAAGATCATTCACGGTTTGAAAGTTATTCAAGTTCCAATTTCTGCTTTTTGCCCTAAAAAACCTTCTTAGTCCAGTTTGAGGCACTAAACGGTCCCGTACGGGCCCAGAAATCGTTAGAACTAGCGGAGTGGGTTCTAAGCACGTTCTTCACTCTGAGACCTTTCTGACGGTGCAAACGGTTTGAAAAACGGAGTCCCAGATCAAAAGTTATGGCTTCCGGAAGTTGGCCGATTTTTGGAAAATTGCCAATTTTTGAATTAGGACTTACTTTTTGAATTTCAAATTGTACTTTTTGGTGCCAAATTTCCAAAATATTATCTCGAATGTTATTTTTGGCTCTAAACTGAAAAGGGGCTATTTAGGGGCTAATTTCTGATTTTTGGGTAACTTTTTGTGGAAGAGAGTTCGCATGTTGCGAAAGGGGAATCTGGGTAATTTTCTGTAATTCTATAATTTGCATGTATCACAGGGCTCGAGGATTTGTGATCCTCTGCATGTAAGAATTTCATAATATTGAATAAAAGATTATTCTCTATTCTGTGAGTGTTTTTCTATGTCTCGGGTTGGCTCCCTCGTCAAACCCTCTACCCTCTACCCTTAACCCTCCCTTCCTTTATCTCTCTCCCACTCCCTCCCTCTCTCTCTCAAGTCTCTCCCTCCTAAACCCTCATCCCTAAACCCTCAACCATAAACCCTTAAACCTTCTATCCTCTACCCTCAACACTCTTCCCTTCTCCCTTCCCCCTTCTAATTCTCTCTCTCTCTACCTCTCTCTACCACTCCCTCTTTGAGGTCTCTCTCTCACTCACTCACTCACTCACTCTATCTCAAGTCTCTCCCTCCTACCCCTTCTCCCTCTCTTAGGTCTCTCCCTCCACCCTCTAACCCTAAAACCCTTAAACCATCTACCCTGCACTTTTAACCCTCCCCTCCCTCTATCTCTCCCACTCTCCTCAAGTATCTCCAATATCCCTCCCCTCCCTCCTTAGGTCTCTCTCTCACTCACTCACTCCTCTATCTCTCCCCTTAACCCTAAACCCAAACCTTTTAACCCTAAACCCTCTACCCCTACCCTTAACCATCCCTTCCTTTATCTCTCTCTCTCTCCTCTCTGTCTCTCCCTCCTAAATCTCACCAACCATAAACCCTTAAACCTCTCTATCCTCTACCCTCAACACTCTTCCCTCCCCTTCCCCTCCTCCTAATTCTCTTCTCTCTACTCTCCCCTCTTCTCTCTCCTCCCTTCCCCTCCTACCTCTTTTCTCTATATATATCTCTCCCTTTCCCCTTCCTTTCTCTCTATCTCTCCCTCTCCCTTCCCCTTTCCTAATTTTTCTCTCTTTCCCCCCTCTCTCTCTCTCTCTCTCTCTCTCTCTCTCTCTCTCTCTCGCCCACCCTTCACCTCCTAATTACTCTAGGGTATATGTGTGCAAAAATCAGATATCCAATTTATAGCACCAAAATATTACATTTTAAAATATTTTTCAAATTAGATATTAGACACGAATTGGATATCCAAAACAAATCGGATATCTGATTTGTAGTACTTTGGCTTGGGCATTGCTATGGAGCAATGCACTAACAGCCAACCCAAAAAAAAAGTCAACTCGAGATTTTCGCATTTTTTGGCGAGTTCAAAACACTACTTTTTTCATGTTGCCACTTTTTGGCCCATCATGATCCTGTACATACCCAGGTCTAAATCAGGTAGTTGTTATTGCTAAGGTGGATCACTCCTTTCTTTGAAGGCCATACACTTATGATTGGGTCAAGTGTTCTTTTCTTTAGAAAATTCCTATTTCCTTTTTGATAGGTTAATTATGATTTGATTAGATGGGTTATGAAGCACTTATTTCAAACAAATATCTTTATGAAAGAAGTATAATGGCATGAAATTAAATATGATTTGTATTCCAATGTAAAAACTACAAAGAATGGAAACAATTCTTTCAACACATAAACTATTATGTAGTAGTCAATTAAAATGAAAAAGCTTACTCTATATTAGTTAGGATACACAACTAAGAAAATGATCTAAAGTTACTTATTTATCCTAGAGGAACTAAGCATATAGTATACAAAGAAAACCAACAAACCCACAACTACCCCTATTTTGAAGGAGTTTAGTTTTCTCCCCTTCTTGATCTCGCTAATATTGTCTAATTATTTTAAAGAGACGAAGGGTCATAACACAACTTTATTCAACCTAGTAAATAGCTTGGTTAATGAAACTTGACAAAAGCAACAAAACAATTGTTACATTTGGCATTTAATGTTGAATGAAGAGTGGTGACAATAATCTACTTTATAGTTTAATAAACACTATTTTTATAAGAAGGCTTGACATTAGGAAAGATAAGTGTTACTTTCTATATTTTTTATAAAACACTATTATATTTTTACAAACATATACTACAAGCCAGATGGCTTAGTTAATATATGGGGAGATAGAGATAGATGGGGAGAGAAAGAGAGAGAGATAGATATATATGGGAAGAGAAAGAGAGATGGAGATATATGGGAAGAGAAAGGAAGAGAGCTGGAGATAGAGAGTCGATGGATAGGGGGGATAGGGAGGGAGAGATGGTGAGAGACAGAGAGGGGGAGATAGAGAGGGGGAGGGAGAGAAAGGGATAAAGAGAGGAGTGAGAGGGAGATAAAAAGAGAAATAAAGATAGAGATATAGAGTAGGAGAGATGGAGGGAGAGATGGAGTGAATGAGAGAGAAAGGGGGAGAGGGAGAGATAGCTCAAAAGGTAGAGGGGGGAAGAGGCGTGAGTGACATAGATAGTGGAGATATAGAGACATAGAGATGACAAAAAGAGAGATATATCAATCACCTCCTATATCTCTATCTATTCATCCTATCTCTTTATCTCTCTACCTCTCTCTATCTCTTTGTCTCCCTTTCTATTTGTATGTTTCTCATTATCTCCCTCTCTCTCTATATTTTCTTCCCTATATTTATCTTTGTCTCCTTAAGTGTGCAATGGGTACATTGAAGAGGTCTTAAAGGAGAATTATCATATCTTTAATCAAATGGCATGCTACCTTGAGCATAACTCCCCAAGGATACATGCCATCCTTGGATTGTTGATATGAAACAACCAATAAAAATTTAGTTTCTATCTCTCATCTCATATTAATATATATTACTATTATATTAAATATATATTATATTAATTATATTTTGTATTATATAAAATATATAATTTATTATTAATTATTAAATTACACAATTGTATATGTATTTACTACAATTTTGTTAAAGAATATAATAATATATAGTTATAATAAGTTGAATAATTATATTATTTCTGTTATATCTAATATGTACTAACTATATTGTAGAATATTAAAACCTAGCTAAATGGCGCCAAAATTTTGAACTTAATTAACATACTGTAAAAGCTAACGAAACCAGGTTGTAGCTCATCAAATTGGAGAAGTGAAAGGTCAATGCCAGCGCCGAGGAAGAGTTTGGAGTGGTGAAAACAAGGCCAATGCCAATGCAAAGGAAGAGTTTGGAGGAGTGAAAACAAGGTGAATACCAGCGCTGAGGAAGAGTTTGGAGTTAAAACAAGGTCAATACTAGTGTTGACGAAGAGTTTGGAGGAGTGAAAACAAGGTCAATATCAGCGCTGAGGAAGAGTTTGGAGGAGTGAAAACAAGGTCAATACTAGCGCCAAGGACAAGGTTGAGGGCACTCACAGAAAATTGACAACCAAGGGCAATGAGTACTGTAAGTTTGGCACCCCCATTCTCTTTAACCTTCAATTTTCATGACTAGTTTCCAAAGATCTTTTCGTACATTGGCACCCCATTCTCATAAAATGGTATAAGATAAGACAAAAAAAATAAAATAGCTTATACAGAACATATCCACCTACAATCCCATTCAAGCATTTTAATTAATTCCTTGAATTAAACCTAAAAAAAGAATCATACACACCACAACAGTGAGATGAATGAAACAACCTTTGATCATTTTATTCAAAATTCAGATATGCTTGTACAATGGAGAGACATGAGTTTGAATTAATCAGATCAATTCAAATGCTAGTACTGGCCATAAAACATCAACCTGCGGAATTCAAAACCTACTTCAAGGTAATGACTCAAAACCTAAATTGCATTTTCCCTAAAACCATTAGACATTATAATTTCTCTGGAACTTCATCTAGACTCGACCAAAAATATTTAACTTTCTAACCCATACTTCTTGCCTTGAAATCGTTCTTATATAAAAAGGAGTAAACAAGCATCGGGCCAGAAATCACATGTGTCACCAGCCATTGAACTTTGTACTCTCTTCATCAGTTGGCCAATCAAAATTGATCACCCCTATCTCTACCTTGGACACTATAAGGTTTGTACTTAACGTCACCTAATTTGCTTCTCTTCAAAGACTTGAATGAGTTGGTGCTAATGATTTTGTCCATACAGCTCCAACAAATCATAATCTGAGTTACCCTATTTTTCAAGGTTTTGTAGTCCAAACATGATATAAAGTGGCTCTTACACTTTTTGTGATTATTGTAGCTTGTGTAAGAGGCCCCGTGGATATTGTTGTAATTGTAGGATGCATGAATAGGGCGTAGGTTTCAACAAAACATGTATGGGAGATCTGATTTTATGAATTTTTATCCATGTGCATACCTAATGGGTTGTTTTTGAACATTGAATATAAATGATATACATATGCCATTATCATTGACACAATACGACACATATGTATGTATGTATATGTATTTGAAAATGAAAATGTAAATGCAATTAATGGATGCTCTCCTAGAATAATAAATGCAACATATCATTAAAGAAATCTATATCTATGTATATAAATGTGTATTTCTAAATACAAGAGTAAATGCAAAGAGCATATGGTTTTGTAGTGTTGTTGTGAGATAATAACATATCCATAAATTAATGTAATTTAACCTCTAGCCTCAACACATACAAACGGGACAAACTATTAAACTACATGAGAAATAAAATGTTCAAAATAAAAATACATACATGTATGTGTATTTGTAAATGTGTGTAAAATAAATAAGAATAATGAAATTATAAAATAATACAAGGAAAGGTCTCCCTCCCTCTTGGTAGTGATAACCCTCTCCACACACGTAAACCCTTAAAAAATTATGAATAGAGGAATATAATCTTTGAAGAACTCAAATTTGATTCTCTCCTACTTGATGCAATTAGTCATTTTATCCTTACAAACATTTATAGTGATTACTAGAGGCACATAGACCAATTCTTCATAATAGAATAATTTGATCATACTTTTCCAATGATGGCATTACGAGAAAACCTTAGGTTAAATGAATAATTCCCAACTAAGTTCTTTAAATCATGTCCAACTGTATAAGAGAAGACCGCTGCTATGTGTACCTGGATACCATGGAGAAAGGCTAGTCTTTGGGCTCTTTCATCAATCATCCTACCTTAAAACATACAAAAAATCTCCTAGCAATTAGACATAGGAAGATTTAATATGACTTAAACAAAATTTATTGCCAAAGCGTAAACTTATGATGACTTAATCAGGCCTAGTACACACTCCCTCCCCGTTAACCACTTAGACATATGGAAATTAAATGTTAATTTTCTTTTGTTTTTAGTCATGTAGGTGTCCAATAAACCACTTGGTGGTGTTTCCCTTCAAGTTTATTTACTTGAATGAAGAGAAAAAGTTATTTGATTACAATTAGAGAATACATTTGAGGCCTTGGTTATGTAATTGGTGGACCATAGTCATATTTAACACTTGTTACAAAGTTTGAGAGTTAAAATGTTAAGTAGATTTGATTTGTGATGGACACATTTGGACGGTAGTAACAATAGCTTGCAATCTATCAAGACTTGATTACCTTATAACCTGTGAAATTCTAGCGATGAAATGATAGATTAAACATAATGTCACCTTGGGATCACATCACCATGAAAGAACTTCATCCAAAGATCCTACGTGTACCACCTCAACAGGTATTTTTCAGATCTATATTCCTGAGCTGGTGGAAATTCTAGGAAGAGAAGAGGAAAGTGAGACATGTAGTACGTCTAAAAGAGGGAGATCAACTAGAGGTCAAAAGATTAGAAGAAAATTCCATAAACACATGGAATTTTTTCTTGCTGAAGGGGGGTCATGTTCTTATGATGATGAGAGCATAGGCGACGTCGAGGTGCCCTTGAGGTACAAACATCTACAGAAACAATGGGTACCTAAGGAACTTCC
>VDFB02013215.1:0-21037 GCA_007258455.2 Sequoia sempervirens | reverse complement strand
TAGAAGAATATTTCAAAGCTTCTAGAATTGTAAATTATCATTTTCATTAGAAATTTATTATTTTAGTTAAACAAATTTTATCTATATAGAAAATTTATTACAAATTTCACATTTTATATCATTTTTTCAATCTTAAAATTAAAATGCACTCTATAGTTCATCACATATATAGTGATTCTATTAATTTCATATATCTTTTATAAATTTATGTCTAAAAATATTGGTCAATTTATGATTGGAGGTTCTAAAACACAATGGGAGGTGATTACATGATTTATGAAACCTCCAACCCTCACAATGTTGTAAAACCTTCTACACAATGAAGCCAAATGAAAACCCTTAGAAACATATAAATAAAAGCCCATCTTCGCAACCAAATTGAGGTGAGGGGTTTCTAAATGATTGGGTTGTTACTTGTGAAGGGTTTTAAAGCATTATGTGGGTTGCATGTTTCGTAAAACCTAGTGTTTTGTAACTTGTAATTTTATAAAAAAGTATAAATGTCTTGAAATTTTTTTGTTATTTAGACTATAGAAATGTAATGAAAGACATCGTTTTGTAAACACCTAGTTTTTTCCAGCAACCATTAACACTCTATGTCTCACCATTATCAACAAGTTTATTCATTATTACCAATAATGGCAAGAAATTGGTGTTCTTGCTATTGTAATGCACTCCTACATATAGAGACTTAGAAACCACAAGGCTTGAGATGTGATATTATTATATGTAAGTTAGTAGAGATGGAAACATGCAACACATACTCTTAAGTTAGTTATGAAGATAACTTGTGTAATTAAGTATATTAGGTAGTGAGTGGGCTACATGGGTTAAGTGGTTACTCCTCCATGATATTATTAGATAGAGGTTTATATATATAAAATGAAAATCATTGTAAGGATATGTGGAGAGTGTGTTATGAGCTTTAGATCTCTTGGAGATATAACATAGAGTGGATTCTTCCTTAAAGAGTATTGTCTAGTGTTACTCCACCTCAATAATTTATTCTATTTCTAAATATAAATAATAATTAAATAATGTAATTTAATTTTTAAATCAATAAAAAATAAATAAATTTATAAAATTCAATTCATAAGGTTGAATAATTTAACTTTAATAAATTTAAAAATATTTGAATTGACATTCAATTTCAAAGTAGAGCTATAATAATTCATTATAGGTGAATTCTTTCTTTAAGAATGTGGACAAATATATGAAAGCCATGTAAATATGTAGCCACTCAAAGGTCAAGTATGATATGGATCTTCAATAAGATAACTTTTATGTTTAATGCAATAAAAATATAAATATATTATACCTATTTTCTACTAGATACCAAAATATATTAAACTTGATACTTTCTTTCTACCCATTTTAAAATGCATTCACACTAATAGAATCATTGTCATTATCACTCCTACAACCCTTTTTTTCAAACACATATTTTACTTACTACCATATGGTAGTGTATGGTAGTGTTCCTTTTCAACTCATTGAGATAAATGTTTTATTTTGAAATTTATATGATATTTTATTTTTGCACCTTTTTTTGTAATAATTCATTTTTGAATTTTATATTAAAAAGTATGTTTTTCAACTTTTAAATGTATATTTATATTTATTTTATTTTAAATAATAATTTAGTGTTGATAGGTTAAATGAATAATCTACACATTTACAATTGAAGTCTCAAAAAAATATATATTTATATTATAGAGTGTTTCCACTCTAGTAAATTGGAAAATGCTCATACTTTAATGGCCTTTAATAGATATTTTT
Source organism: Sequoia sempervirens (assembly GCA_007258455.2). Lineage (NCBI taxonomy): Eukaryota > Viridiplantae > Streptophyta > Pinopsida > Cupressales > Cupressaceae > Sequoia > Sequoia sempervirens. Next base: position 19,258 of record VDFB02013215.1, on the reverse strand, counting down.
TAAAACATTTTATTTGCATTTTTATAACATATGTTAAATATTGTCTCGTCCATGATCAAATATGGGAACTATTGGAGGTGAATAATTTATTTTATAGGGAATTGATTAGATGCTTCTATAGTAGGTACTTTTTGTACTAAACTAATAAGAATTTACAAATATCCTTATTTTCTTAAAAAAATATTGATCAATTTATAATTTTTTTTGCAAGTTCTATGACTATTATATCTAGTAACTAGATGGGAGTTCTATGTATATTATTGGTCATCCTTATTATCAATAAGAAAATATTTTCCTCTTTGAAATGTGTATGGATCTCAATATTAATGTCAATTTCTAGTAGAACATCAAGAAACCAACATTTGTTTAAATAGCAAAGTTGCAAGGCATTTGCATAGTTTCCATTTGCAATGTCAAGGTCTAAGTTTGTCAAAAAATTATATTTCAGGCTTGAAAACTTGGAATGCACATTATCTTGTTTTATTTTTCTCATCCATCTCTTAAGTATTCAAGTTAAGAATAGTTCTTGTGATTTTTCCAATTAATCGAAACCAAATTCTTGAATTTTAATTTTTATACAAAAGATGAGGGCTTACATTCACCAATTTAATTAACCAAATAAAAAAATAGAACTGATCCAAAATCAAATAATTGTATCCAATACTCTAATGGTCCTTCAACTTTTACTCAAAATTTTAAATAAATAGAAAATAACTATATGTATCAAAATCGGTTTAAAAGGTTAAGATATTAAACATAATTAACTTTCCAAGTGAAGTGATACAATAATTCTTTAGAAACAAATTATGTTTTCTTTAAGAATTACGAGAAAAAGAAGAATGTGGACAAATGATGAATGTCGTGAAAATATTTTGCTACTAAAGAATATATAAATTTTTTCTTTATTTTATAAATAAGTGTCTTTATTATTATTGATTATAAAATAATATTACATATATCAAAAAAAAAAGGGGGGGCAGAAATCACACCACTAATATCCAAACGAAACTTAAGAACAAACAAACATTAAAAAAAAAAATGATAGTAAATATTTTGTTTTTAATGCATTAAAATTTCCATACCATACCTACGACATGGACAACAATATAGAGTAAAACAGTAACGAAAACAGTAAAGAAACAAATACAGAGGATGTCTTGCTAGGACTGAAACCCACGGTGACAAGTAAATTTCAGTTACTGTTTTAATATCACAGAAGAAATGCAAAGATTTCCCTAATCTTAAACGTTAAGCTTAGCCCCTACTTCATTTTGAAACGCCTCCTCATGACTCAGAGAATTAAAAGTAATAAGATCATCATCATTGCTGTCAGTCATAATCTGCGGGGTTGGAAGGTCCATCTTCCCTTCCAGCATCCGCATCACTTGCCCCATGGTTGGCCTAACAGTCTCATCCTCTTCAATGCACAGCAACCCGACAACAATAGCTCTTCTCACCTCTTCCATATCTGCCTCCTCTGCAAGCGCAACATTCTTCTCCAAAATATTAGTTGTGTTCCCCTGGTAAATTTGTGTTGCGACCCAGCGGGGAAGGTATTGCTTGTTTGATTCATGCTCGCCCATGTTCACACTTCTTCGCCCTGAAATGATTTCCAAGAGCGTTATACCAAAACTGTAAACGTCAACCTTGGGAGTGATGGGAAGACCGGAGAACCACTCTGGAGCAATGTACCCTCTCGTTCCTCTCGTAGTAGTCAGGACGCGGCTGAAATCTCTATCAACAAGCTTTGCCAGCCCAAAATCGGCCAGCCTGGGGGAAAATTCGTCATCCAGGAGAATGTTTTCGGGCTTAACATCGTTGTGAATGATGCGCTCTCTGCATTCTTCGTGGAGATAGAGTAACCCTCTTGCAGTGCCTAGCGCGATCTTAAATCTGGTCTTCCAGTCGAGTACCTTCCCTTTAGTTTGGGACTTGCCACGGAACAGTACGGAATTCAGAGAGCCGTTGGACACATAATCGTAAACCAGTAACCTTTGTGACCCTTCTGCACAAAAGCCTCGAAGCCTGACCAAATTCACATGTTGTATGTTTCCTACAGTATTGATTTCCGCTCGGAATTGCTTCTCTGATCTTGAACCCTCCATTTTTTTAACGGCTATAAGCGCGCCGTCTGCAAGAGAGCCTTTGAACACCGAGCCAAATCCTCCGCCCCCCAACTTAGAACTGAAATTCCTAGTTGCAATCTTCAACTCCTTGTAAGTAAACATTCTAAGAAAAGAATTAGCGGAATATGCACACCTCTCCGTCGATCGCAGCCGATGCCGCCTCCACATTAAAAATGAAAAGGTACCCAAACCTACGACGAGAGTACCAAGAATACCAAGCACTGCGCCCACAATAACTGGGGTTTTGCTCTTTGAGGAGGATGGTGGAGCAATCTTTGGAAGTGAAGAAACAGCTACCCGAATAAAGACATTTGAATTGATTTGTGATGAAGAATCCCGCATGTTTAGCAAATCTCCGGACCATATTTGGCATGGCCCTGAAGGCGGATTGAAAGCAAACGCAGTGCAAGAGCAGTTGCGGAGGCACGCTTTCTGGCAATCTTTGTGTGCGGATGCAGGGTATAAGGAAGCGTGGTCATTAGGCAACGTTACACTGGAGCTGAGGAATCCGTCGGTGCTGCCCTTTTGGGCGTCGCAGTTTAATGGGCTCTGTCGAACACAGCCACTGGATGACCAATCTTGCGAACTCCAGGAGCGATTGTCTTTGGGGACGAAGCCTTCGACGCAGCTGCAGAACTGAATATTGTTGGAGTTGCAGCTTCCGTAAGCGCCACAGACATTATATACGGTGCATTGATCTCTGGGCCGAGACCAGAACACGCTCCATTTACTGCTATCAGACAAAATAAAACCTTGAAATTGTCCGGATGTTTGCAGAACCCAGCGTGAGGGGGTGTGTGCACTTCTTCCCGGCGTCAATGTGTAAGTGAGATACAAACCAGAGCTAGCATTTTCAATGCTGTAATTGTACAAGCCTGTCAGCCACATTTCCGGAACTTGACTTAGGCGTTTACCATCCCAAACTCCGCTCTCCCAATACTGCACAGAATTGTTCCATAGTAACACAAATTGTCTGATTCCTGATGGATCCTGTTGAAAAGAAAAATGCCCAGGAGCTGGATCCCATGAATTGTTCCAACAGACTAGGTTTCGATTTCCGCCGACCTTCGTCCCGGGCATCCACGTATCGACAAGATGGTCGAAGCTCTGCCAAAGAGTCTCAGATTTATTGCCATCGCTCAACAGTACCAAATTGCCAGAATCTAGTATCACAGCCCGGGAAGCCATGTTCGGCGTGTTGACCGACCAAAGAGATCCACCCTCTGCGTCAAACAGTTCCAGACCACCTTGTCTAGACAGCTTCAAAACGCCAGGCCTCTTCTTTGCGGGAGTCTCCCTGTTAGCCACCCAAACGATCGTCTTATCTGCTACTTTGCCATACCAGATACCAATGTACCAGTTGTTGGTTCCATTTGGGCTGAAGAATCCCAATTCAAACGTTCCATTCTTTGAAACTATTGTCCGATTTCCTGTAAGCGAGGCACCCAGGGAAAGAGTATCTTCCCTCTCAGCAATGCACTCCTCACAGTTGTGCAGCATAATTAGTACAGTAAGAGCGAAGAGCATATATGATTTCCTCCCTTTTTCCATTTTCTCCGTCCTCATGTTTATGGAGTTGATCCGAAGATATAATAGTCGTAGAACGTAAAATCAAGATCAAGAATTGAATGGATGTGCATTCGATTTAATTTTCGTCCTTATGTCTGGCCCCAATAACAAGGTCTTTCCAGAAAAAAGATTCAAATTAGCAATTACGTGTTAATGGAGTCACGCTGCAAATGAACGGTTGAGAATGCTCTACCAGAAGTTTCTTTATCTTTCGGTAGATATTTTTTTCTTGTTTTAAATATTTAGTCAATGATAAGACAATTAAAGATACAATATTTTACACACGTTTTTATAATTATAATAGTAGGACATTTTTAAATAGTGGATAATTTTTTTTATTTCATGGAAATGAAAAGGGTTTATATAGAAGAATACATCAAAGATTTTAGGATTGTAAATTATCATTTTATTATAAATTTATTATTTTAGTTACAAATTATATATATATATATATAACAAATTTCGTACTTATATCATTTCTTCAATCTTAAAATTAAAACACACTCTATACTCATCACATATATAGTGATTGTATTAATTTCATATATCTTTTATAAATTTATGTCTAAAAATATTGGTCAGTTTTATAATTTTAAAGAGTCACACTAAAAATATAACATAAGGATTGAATATGAAGCCGCTGCTGAATTTCCGAAAGGCTAGGGTTGCGAGGGCTTCTGTAGGTTTCGGCTCCTTCGAATCTCTCCATGGCTACGACGATGCATTGGCTACTGTTTCTTTGGAAGATTGCCCAGTGGGGGGCACTTGTTTGCAAGATACTTTTGGGCGGCCTTCTTCCATTTCAACGCCATCTTTTGCTTGTACTGACATCAATGCTTAGGCTACGGTTGCGAGTGGGGTACGGGTGGTCCAGTTGGTGCCTCCCTTCGACCCTCTGTGGTTTCCAAAAACATGAATTGTGGGGCTCAATTTGATGCCAAGAAATCTTGTTTGTCCACGATAATTGGTGCTTCGGAGACTCCCGGTTCGTTCCCTAGCTCGGCCAGGGCCTCTGTTTACCTCCGCTCTGAGGTCTCTCTAGTGAAGCAAATAGGCCCTTAGGTGGGACCCTCTGGTCCGACGAAGCTATTGCCCAATGGTGATTCGCATGTACAGGCCTCCATGCTAATCAACTCATCTTATCCACTCTCAGTTGGTGATGGCCCACAGACTATGCATGGGGATGGATGCCATGCGGTTGATGCTTCTCCAAGATCCACAACGAATGCCAACAAAATGCCCTCTAGAGACGGTTTTGGGACAAATCTCTCTTTTTCGGATGCATTAAAAACTGGACAAGGAATGAAGGTGCAATCTACGGATTCCCCTCGGTCTGGCGCCCCATTGGAACACCCCAGATCTTGGGTTGATTCCCCTGCTGTTTCATCGAGTTCAAAACACTCCGGTATATCCTACAGGTGCGTTATGCATTGCATTGATGTACCCATGAAACTGAACTTTGATGCCTTTTACTGAAGGAACCGCATCGTTCTTCTCTGAGAATGAGTTAATAGGTAGGTTCAATGAATTTTGGCCCAGTCTTCCTATGTTGCATGATTGGATTTCAAAATCTTGGGCTCCTTTAATGGAAAAAAACTTGGAAATTTATCCGAGTGTAAGGGGCTTTTTTATAGTGGTTTTTGATAGTAAGCAAGACAAAAATGTCATTCTCAATCAAACTTAGTTATGGGGAGAGAATATGCTATTTTTAAATCTATGGCACCCAAACTTTGATCCGTCCACCAAATTATTTTCAATTTTTTCGATTTGGGTTCGTCTTCCAAATCTCCCCCTTCACTATTGGTTTGAATCTTGTTTCGTAGCAATTTTTAATACTCTTAGAAAATTCATATGCACAAAAGCAAATTCAAGTGATTACATCCACACAACCTTCGCTAGGATTCTGGTTGAGATGGGCATTTCCAAAACCCTCTCAACTGAAATCATCTTGAATGCAAATGGCAACAACTGGCAACAATCCTTGGATTACGAAGGTGTACCTTTTAGGTGTAGAACCTGTGACAAAACTATTCACTTGGTAGTAGATTTCCCAAATATAAAATCTCAAGCAAATCGAGTGGCATCTTGGTGGAAAGATGCTACTCCCAAGCACTATTCTATATTCAACTCACCCAAAAATGGGGTTTCCTCAAAAAAGGATAACAAGTTGGAGGGGAAGTTTGATGTGCCTCCTCAAAGCTCAGAAATTGAATAGAAATTAACCTATGTTAATGGCAACGATGCTACTTCTCAAGACTTAGTGGTAGCAAGCGAAGGATCTCATACCATGGTTGTTGAGTGTTGTTACTCTCAAGATCCAACACATATTGTAAAGGATTCTATTGGTGGGGATGCAAGAAATGATTGGCAGACAGTAAAGAGAAAGAAGAAGAATCACAATCAAGATGGGGAAGCTGTCAACAGATTGCATCAACATTTTAAAGGGGAAATAGAGAAGCTTAATGCACAAAAAAAGGAAAAGGTTATCCTCAAATTAAAAGAAATCAAAGATAAGTTTGGTTCTCAAGCTAACACTTAGCAGGCAACAATTGTTAGGACCCTCCCTCACAAATTGAATTGATATGGATAGTTTCTCAAATAAGTGCCATGCATAGGTGTAGTTGGGTTGTTGGCGTTGTGGGTCAGATGTTTGTCTTGTTAGAAATGGTTTATGTATGTGTACAAGTAAGTAGTCATTTGTGCAGTCTAAATAACCATGGTTGAATAAATCAAGCATAGTTCTAAATGCATGGGGATGAGATCCCTCTTTTGTGACCTCAACTGGTGCTAGCCAAACTTAATTCTAGTATCTTAGTAAAAACTCATTGCCTATGGAACAAAAGAAAAAAAAGTCACACTAAAAAAAATGTATTAATTTATTTCTTATTACTTTAAAAATTAAGAACACTAACACATGTTTACTTTACATTCATAGACATTTTTTGTAAGAAAATATTAAATATTTCTATAAATAAAGGTTGGACAAAAAGACCACTACACTTTGTGTTTAATGAGAAATTTAAGTAGTGTTTTTTGCAAATATGTCTTTTTCATCAAAATAAATTAAAATTGCTCAAAAATACCTTATTCATTTATAAACTATAATCCAAACTGCTATAACAATCAAGTATTGTATTTTGCTATCACTTAAGGGCATTTTTTGGCCCATCATTAGTTTGCATGTGCTTGATAAAGAAAGTATGATGCAATAAAGTACACATGACACTTTAATGCATTTTAAAATAGCATTTTTATTCTAAGCTATTGTCTTTTAAACATATTAGCTATTGTGCTTAGAAAAATTCTAATCGAAGTGCCTTAAATTTGATGTCTATAATATTGCATGATTTTCTTTTAGAAAAAAATGTAATTTTCCCTACATTAATCTATTTTGATAGAATTTTTCAAACATTTCCATTGCATTTCATTAAAATATGTGGAGTGTTGTCTCATGCATGATCAAATATGAGAAATGTTGAACCAATAATATATAATATAAGTGATTTGTTGCATCCCCATAGCATATGCACATTTTTCCTAAATTAATAAGAGCATGGAAATTTTAGTCTTATCTAAGAACTTATGGAATTTTTTTTTTCCTCTTGTGGGTGTTATGGCTATTGTCACTACTTCTTGTTGAATTAAATGGGAGTTCTAGAAGTATTGTTGGACATGCCATATTATTGACAAAAAAATTATGTTCTCTTTTTAATTTGCATGGATCTCCATATTAGTGTCATCTTATAGTAGAACATGAAGAAAAAAAATTATGATTTAGGTGCATATATATGTATCACCATAAATTTTATAGGACAACACCATAACCTAAGGCTAGATAATGTCAACATATGTGATGAATGGTAATTATGTGTAGAGGTCCAAATGAAACAATTTATTTCAAATTTTTATAGGTGATAAAGAAAGATAAGTAGAATTTATCTTTGAGCAACCACATGGTTAAACATGTTTGAGTTGAGTTAGTATTGGGATGGGTGACCTCTCAAGAAGTCCCTATACTTCACTCTGATGAGCATCACCTTGATGTAGTGAGTGCTAAGTGAACTAGTCACACTCATAAGAGATGAGTTAGTCTGAGCCACTATTCATGAAATAAGATTAATGAGTGACTCAAAACTATGTTGTTGAATCCTCATAAAACATCGTAGTTCAATATATTATGAAAAATTTCTACTACTTGGAATTGAATGAGTTAAAGGGGCTCAACAATGAATGGTTCATAATAACACCACTTGATGAAAATGTTACAGATGGGTTTGTAAGCTAACTAGACTTGATCTTGAGAAAAATGCCTACTACATGGAATTGGATGAGTTAAAGGGGCTCAACAATGAATGGTTCATAAGAACACCACTTGTTCAATGAAGATGTTACAAATGGGTTTGTAAGTTGACTAGACTTGATCTTTAGGGAAATTCCATTATTAAGCACATGCTCGAGTTAAAGTAGTACTTGAATAGGTGAACTTTTTAGAACTCTTGATTATTCACTCCTATGAGCTTCACCTAGACATAATGAATGCTAAGTGGATGATTCACCATATTGGGATATGGTTTGTGTGAACCATTACTTATGGAATATGGGTCAATAAATTTAACTAAAACATGTGTAGTTTAATCTTAATAGAATATCATGATTTGATACATCATGAAAAATTTCTACTATTTTTCATTAGATGAGCTAAAGAGACTCTATAATGAATGAGAAATAAGGCACAACACTTGCCAAATGTTTTGAAATGTCTAGTAAACCAAGTGGACTTGATCTTGGGGGAAAATCAATGGTTAAACACATTTTACTTGAAATAGTATTGGGATAGATGATTTCGTACAAAGTATTGATGCTTAACCCCTATAAGCATCACTTGGATGCAATGAATGCTAAGTGGAACAATAATGCTCATGAGAGCTGGGTTTTTCTGAACCACTACTCATGAAATATGGGTCAATGGTTTTGATTAAAAAACTACACTATTGAATCCTTCTAAAACATCATAATTTGATACATTACAAAAATATGTCCTACTTGTCATTGGATGAGCCAAAGGGGCTCTAAAATGAATGGTTCATAAGGCACAACACTTGCTAATTTTTTTATAAATATAGTACTAAGCCACAAGGACTTATTCTTGGAGGAATATCCATGCTTAAGAATGCTTCAAGAGTTTAAGTAGACTTAGGATGGGTGAACTCCTTGGAAGTGTAATGTTTCACCCCATGAGCATCACCTAGATGCATTGAGTGCCAAGTGGACCATTCATGCTCATGAGTGATGGGTTCATGTGAACTACTACTCTTGAAATATGGGTTCATGAGTTTGACTCAAAGACTATGGAGATGATTCATGATAAAACATCACAAATCGATACATTATGAAAGATATTCTCCTTTTATCATTAGATGAACTAAAGAGACTGAATAATAAATGGTTAATAAGACACAATACTAGTTGAACATTTTACAAATGTGATGGTAAGCTAAGTGGACTTAATCTTAAATGAAATTTCATGGCTAAACATGCTTGATGCAATAACTACTAAGTGAACCATTTATACTAATGAGAAATGAGTTTGTATAAACCACTACTCATTAAGATACAAATTAGTAAAGTTGACTTAAAAACTATACAATTAAATTGTGATATAACATAATAATTTAATACATCATAAATATACTTCATACTTAATTAATTAAATTTAGATTATTAAAAACTAAAACTAAATATAAGCATTAACCATTTTAATTAACATTGAATTAATGTTATTCTTTAATTGAACAATAGTATCTCATAGAATTACATCAAACAAATGTATAAACGGATGCATAAATATACGTCCTCTTCGAAGGGACTTCAGTGACTCGAGTTTAGCTAATTTACTTTAGCAACTATTTTTCTGACTAATTAATTTAACGGGTATCATTGAAGACATACAACGCCCTAAAATGCATGGCCATCTCCTGGGACAAGCCTTGGGGGTTGAAGAACCGAAAATGGAAAAATGTCTGCCATATTGGGCTTTCCGATGAGTTTCATTAATTTTCAGATGGTATCTTTGAGCTCAACAGAAGCTGGATTATGCAGATCGAAGACACTTGTGTTGGAGGAATTTGGAGTGTTTGACAATGGGAAGGACTAGTAGTGGTAATCTTTCTTAATGTACCTTTTACATTGTAAAGACTGACTAGGAGGAGTGCACCAACAAACCTTTCTCCTTTCAAACTAATCAAATGAGGAAAGATAAAGGATTTTTAATGTTTATTATTAGAAGTCAAATTATTTAGTCGACATGTGATTAGGGCACTAATCACAAATTTCAAACCATTCCCTTTTTATTTATTATAAATTTATGGGTTTTAAATATGTGAGGAATTAGGGGAAGAAGTCAATCTCTGGATAAAATGCGTTGCCGCCACAACAATGGTTACACTTTTCGGGACATCCTTTTTTTGAAACATATTTTTTTAGAAACAATGATTTATGACTTTAAAGGTTCAATTTAAATTATTTTAATTAAAGAGGGATTGATTAAAACCCTTAGATCAAACCCCCTTGGATAGAACCTTGGATTTAAACCATACCTATAATCGAGTCTCTACACCTATCAAAATGTTGATAAAAACCACTTTTGATTTACCTTTTGAGTGACAAATGAATTCATTTAAAATTTATGCTTTGTAATCCTATAGCCCTTATTATAATCTTCTTCCTAAAAAGTATAATTTTAAATATGTTTAATTTGATTTATTTATTTACCTTTATTTCTTGTGAATGTAGGATTTTCAATGAACATCAATTTATTTGTTTCACACATGTGAAAAAGTAGGAAAATAGAGAAAAAAAATCTAAAAAATGCATGTGTGCGAGGTATTGATGTCCTTATTCCAACAAAAGAAGAATAAGTTAATTCAAATGCATACAAAAAGTTATGGGGTTCAAAGTACACCTCTGTCCAAATTATAATTATTAATTTGTAAACACTAAAAAAATATGTAACAAAAATTATTAAAAATATCCATGCACTAGATATTGATGTTACAAATCTATATTTAATTTTTTTTTTTTTTATCATTTCAATAAAAAAAATTGTGTTACAACATAAACATCACTTTTAAAAAATGTTGTTTACTAGATAAAAAATAAGTTATTAAAAGTTAAGCAAAAAAAAATCACAATTTATTTTAATTTAAAAATATATATTTAGAAATCTACACATCTAACAAATTAGTTTGATTCATCTTCAAAACCTTAATGGTTTAATGCTATAGGTAAAGAAAGTGAATGTCTGGTGAAAATCATGATTTTATTGTCAAGTTTAACAAAAAAATTGTAACCCATTATTGTGGGATCACCCCACCCATGGGCGTATATTATAACATAATACCTCATCCTCCATCCCACGTATTGGACAAAATGCATCGATAGAAAGATTTAATGAACGTGCTAAAGGATTTTTAGGTACGTACCATTTGTAGTGTCATCACCTATCCCATCACTAAAAAAGTGTGGCAGCTTTGGCAAGTTTTTCAAAATAAAAAATTAAATGGACAAATAGGCCAAAACGTTGCCATTTCAATATTCATATTTTGGAAGTTGCTAGGGAGTACATAAGGGAGTTGTAGATGTTCAAAGGCCAATGCAAAGAAAACACTCTCCCTACCAAAACACATTTGACAACTGTGGGCAGCTAGCTAGTAGGTATGTATATCTACCAAAAATATATGCCATTTTGTCATTCTACCTAGGAATTGCATGAAGATTTGAAAGGCTATTCATTGTGAAGATTGGTTTTTAGTGATAGGTTTCCAATGGTTTTCCTTACAAAAAGGGGTTTCATTTGAAATGAAGAGCTATTTATGTGTTTTTGTGTTGGGTTTTTTAAAAATTTCCATTTTTTATGTTCTCACTAAATAAATTGAATGATTATTCATTGCAAAGATGGGTTTTTAGTGACGAGTTTCCAAGGGGTTTTCATTTGAAATGTAGAATTGTTAATGTGCTTTTGTGTTGAGGGTTTTTTAATTTTTCTATTTCAATGTTTTCAAAGATTAAATCAATAGCATTTAGAGAAATCAGAAACAAAAAGGAAAATGTAATGTAGGTTCTACGCCGATGAGTTTTCAAAATCATAATTTATAAAGGACAAAATCCCAAAATGTCACCATTTTTTACATCCTCATTTTGAAGTTTACGGGGGTTATTTGTAAAGGGTTTTAAAACATTAAGTGGCTTGTTTCTTATAATGGGTTTTCAAACATTAAGTGGGTTGTTGTTAGTAAAAGTTTTTCAAACATTAAGTGGGTCGCAAGTTTCGTAAAACCCAATGTTTTCAACCTAGAATTTTACAAAACAATATGAATGTCTTGAAAAGCTTTTGTTATTTACACTGTAGGATTGTAATGAAAGGCACCATTTTATAAACACCTAGTAAGTTATTCCAATTCAGTTTGCAAAGGGTTTTACAACATTATATGGGTTGGAGGTTTCATAAAACATGAAGTCACCTCCCACTATGTTTTCCAACTTACAATCATACTGTGCATGTATATTTGGATCATATTAAGAAATTGAAATGTAGTTTTTACTCTAAGTAAGACTTATAAATTTTGAAGGTTCCTTTTATTACATTCGTACTTTCTAAATAACAAAATCTTTTCAATAAATTCATACTATTTTGTAAAATTCTATGTTGGAAAACACTAGTTTTGGAAATCATTGAATTTTGCTCACAAAAAAATCTAAAGTTCACAAAGTGGACCAACCATCCAAACATGTCTTAATGAAAATTTCCATTAATTAAGGAGGATTTACCCCCAACACACAACATACTACTATTATTTTAAATTTATATACTACTATACATACCTTAGGGAGAAGTTAATATCCTAAAAAAACACACCTATGTATGGAACATTATAACATAACACCCTATCCCCCATGCCAAGCTCTAGACAAAACACACCAATGGAAAGACTTGATGAATCAAGCTAATAGATGTTTTGGTGCATGCTAGTTGGAGTGCTATTTTTATGTGCTTTTCTATGTGCATAAGTACATATTGTCAGGAGATTAGCTACATCCCATACTATTTTATAAAATTACAAGTTAGAAAAATCTAGTTTTTCAAAATTTGCAACCCACATAAACACTTTACAAGTAACAACCTAATTTTTTACTCACCTCTCACCTCAATTAGATTGGTTTTTGTCTCCCCTACTTGTAACTTTTACCCTTACTCTCCAACCTTTTTCTTTAAACCTATAGAATGAAAAAAACTCACAACAAAGAGTGTTTTCCAATAACAATAATTTTTACAATTTAAAATGCATGTCTTAGTCATGTTAGCCTTCCTACCTATGATTGATAGATAGATTCTCATGTAAGCTACCATGCCAAAAAAATTGAAGTAGCAAGAAAAATGAGGGTTTTCATTTGGTTCCAGTGTGTAGAGGGTTTTACAACATTGTGTGGGTTGGAGGTTTCATAAATGATGTACTCACCTCCCACTATGTTTTCCAACTTGAAATCATATAGAGTGTTAATGGTTTTTGGAAACACTCTGTGTTTATAGAACGATTCCTTTCATTACATTCATACTGTCTAATTAACAAAATCTTTTCAAGACTTGATCATACTATTTTGTAAAATTCCAGGTTGCAAAGAACTTGGTTTAAAAAATATACATTTTGCATAATGTTTCAAAACCCTTTACAAGTAAAAACCCAATTGGTTACTTGCCCCTCACCTTAATTTCGTATGTTTTGTGATTGTCTTAAGGAATTTTTGTGAATTAGATTGTAAGAATGTAATAAAATATGAAAACAGTAGGTGCTAAGAAACCTGTAACCAACACAATGTTGTAAAACCCTCTAGGCATAACAACCTAATTGGTTACTCAGGAAAGACAAGCCGATGCCACCATTATCTCTCACTTCCCTCATCGTGACATTTCCTCCTCTTTTTTTTCATCACTTTCATCATTCATCTTGGCGAGCACCACACTATGCCATCACATCATGTTATGTATGTTTTTGTGTATTTTTATGCATTTTTTTATGTACATAGGTTCATTTTGTTAGGAGATTAGCTACGTCCATAGAGGGTTCTACAACATTGTGTGGGTTGGAGGTTTCATAAATCATGCACTCACCTCCCACTAATTTTTCCAACTTGCAATCATATAGTATTAATGGTTGTTGGAAAACACTAGGTGTTTAAAAAATAGTGCCTTTGATTACATTCATACTAGCTAAATAAAAAAATGTTTTGAAGACATTCAAACTATTTTTTAAAATTCTAGGTTGCAAATGTTGAAATTAACAAGACAATTGAGAGGGGGTTTGAATTAGTTATAGAAAATTAAAATTTCAAAACCCTCAATAATAATTAGATCCACAAGCATTCATTACACCATTATTCTATTAGATTGATTAAACATAAAATGGAAATAACATAAAATGAAATCACAACACAATACAAATGAGAACACTAGATTTATGTGGAAAATAAAATGAGGGAAAAACCATAGTGACGATTAGCTCACAATATAAGTAATATAAAAACCCATACAAAAGGGCTCACTACTAGAATAGGACACACTATCCAAAAGGCTCATAACCAGGGATCACTACCACAGAAAGAATACAAGAAGATGGAAGAACAATGCTACATAGAGAAAAAAAAATCTCAATGCAAGAAGGAGTCCACCATAATTTCTCACACACTTTTGCAGTCTCACATGGAATATTTCACATGTCATGTCTTCAACTCACTACCTTCAGGAACCCTAACATGAAATTAACACTGCACTTCTCAATTTCTCATTACACATTACTCACATCAATCTTGCATCTATATTTCTTCTTACTCTTTCGCTCATACCTCTTACATCAACACCATACATGATTATATCAAGTTCTACCTCAAATCCTTTCTCCAATGTCAACTACTAGCCATTATGGGTAAAAGCAAGAAGTTGGGTACATGAAGAGGGGAAATATCAAGAAAAAAAAAGTTCGCAAGAAACGCGTACGCATTTTAAAATAAACGTGTATGTGTTACAACTCAGGTACCCGGGCCTGGATCCAAACGCGTATGCATTTAGGCTTTCGTACGCGAACCTAAAATGTGTACGCATTATGAAACACATACGCATTTATAACATGTATGCATTTTGAAATGCATATGTGTTTCAAGAAAGTTTTTTTTTTTTTTAAATAAACGACTGTAATTCATGTTTCACCATTTTGAGGTGTGATGGAGAAGGAGAAAGGAGAGTGCATACACATTTTAGAGGCCACAAAATTTTGACTGCCACCTCCTCCCATTGACATTAGCGACCTCGTCGACCTCCAAGTTAGTTGAATTCTTAATTTTTTTTTGCTTTCTATCTTTTTTTTGTTTTTTAATTAGTATTCAATTTTTGTTTGTTTAGTGTATTTTAATTCAATGTTTTATTGTTTTTAATTGCATTTTTAAAAATCCAAAAACGTCAACGAAACAAAAAAAAATTAAATTGTAAATTGAAAACCATAAAAGCTAAACCTAAATTGAACACATTTAAAACTTAGAAATTTCAAAACCCTAGAAACCCTAGTTTACAAAATTTACATAGGTTAATCTTTGGACATAAACCCTAAAACGTAAACCTAAAACCCTATTTACCCTAATTTACATAAACCTAAAATGGACTATTTACCCTAATTTACGTAAAACTAAAATGGGCTATAGATAGACTATGTGCAATATGGATAGAGCTAGACACATAAATGTTATTAAATCAAATAAATATTAAAATGTGAAACATGAATGATTTCTACCCATTTCTCTTATTTGGATGAGATCCTTTGTGAATTATGTAAGGATGCATTATGATCATATTTAAGCCTTAATTTATAGGATGTTATTCATAAGATCTATAGGACAAGTGTGTAATCTAATTCCTATTTTAACTCTCATATGTAGTGGCATTGTTCTAGATTAGGAAAACTAAATGTTGTACTTTCTCTAAACTAGTCTATCAAAGCTAACTTGTAGCATGAACATTTCAATTTGGAATTTAATTCAAATTACTTTTTTTGAGAAACTTGTAGTTTAGGGTTTAGGGTATAGATCTGCTCTTCCTTTTTAAATCATGTCCAAGAGTGCTTAGAGGTCCAAATAGGTTCAAAATCCATCATAACTCAACAACTTACTTATAATTGAAATCTAAAATTCCTAATTGTTGATATATTGAAGCTATTCCTAGAATGTCACATATTTTATTCAAAGCACTAAGTTTAGGTGGTAGGGTTTCTCATTTACTTGTAAAATTTTTTTCATGTGTCTTCTATATGTTTTCATGTCATCAAATCTCTAAATCTAAACCCTAAACCCTAATTTAGCATTCATTTTGTTGTAGGACCTTATAATTAAATCTGGTTGCCTTTCAATTCTATAACCAAATGTTTACTTTCTAAGATTATTTATTTATTGAATTGATTAATTGATTCCTCACTTAGTGGCAGTTACGTTCTTTTTTTGAAAATCCATGCACATCTAGAATTTATATAAATATTCAAAGGAAGAGTCTATGTCATAGAAATGTTTCAAAAAATATATGATTAGAAAAAAAATTGGGTTAGGGTTTAGGGTTTAGATCTCCTCTTCCTTTTTAAATCATCCAAGAGTGCTTGGAGGTCCAAATAGGTTCAAAATCCATCATGTGTCTTCTATATGTTTTCATGTCATCAAATCTCTAAATCTAAACCCTAAACCCTTATTTAGCATTCATTTTGTTGTAGGGCCTTAAAATTAAATTTGGTTGCCTTAGGAAACTCCACCAAATTTTATTCCCTTAAGCAATGGAACATTTTTTCCTAGTCCACCTTACTAGACATAGATCCCCTTAAGCCATCCTATCACCCTAAATCGTAAATCAATGTCTTAAGGGGTCCTAATATGACATTTTAAGGGGATCAAAGAAGTTCTCAAAATTTGGTGAGTAGAACTCAAGCTCATCTTTGTTTATTTTGTACATTGCAATTAGGTCACTAGCATATATCTATGTGTCCCTTTGAATGTATTCTATTAATTTTTCATTCTTATCTTTAGTATTCTTTGAAAACAATGAATGAGATTATAAATTTTAATGTTAGTGTTAAAATTATAATTTCTTCTTAACTACTTTGTCCCACTATAGAGATCTTTTGTCTCTTAGATGAGTTCTTGAGAGTTAGGCCAACTTGTATAGTGAAGTTGAAATAAAGAGATTGTGTAAGAGTTATTATCTATTTTAGGATGGGTCAACACATGTGAGAGTCATAAAAAATTACTTACCATAGTATTTTCATGCATTATTAGTGACTATGGTATTGCCATTTTGTTATTTCCAAGGAATCCTTATGTCTATATATTGGATTCTTGGGGTAGAAGATGTATGCAATGTATCTTATAGAGTTATTCTATCCTTTTTTTTAATAGGATTAGGAGTTTTGATATCATTGTTGTATTCTATAGAATCCCTATGAGTATTATAACCATAAATCATCTAACAATGCATTGAGTTGTGTGGTAAATTAGAGGGTAGTTATTCTTGAAATAGGATTCATAAAGCATATTTATATTTCTTTCCTTCTTATAGTTGCATATATTCTTATTTCTCTCTTTTTTCATGTTGGGTTCTTTCTTTTGGCTTCTTAGTTACATGAGAAAGTACTAGTTGTTTTGAATACTATTTAAAGTTCTTATGTTGGTTGCAGTCTTTAAATCCATGGTTAAATAGAAGAATTGGATTATTGTTCACCCTCATTACATGTTAGTTGTAGAGTTGATCTCTTAGTGACCTAGAAGCTCCCAAAAAACCTTGTTCTTCTATTTGGATGTACAAAGTGATGGTTGTGGAATATTTTGGTTGCTTAAATTTCCTAGATAACCCTCTAGCATTTTTAGATATTTGTACTTGCATGTTATAGATTCATGATATTTGTACTTGCATTTTTTTGATTGTTGAGAATGAATAATTTTTCCTTCACTTTGGGATTAGCTAGACCTAGGAGAGTATTCCTAGAGGTAGCCTTTAACAATATTTAATCACAAATAAAGATATATAAAATATAAAAAACTATAATAGTATCTATATACATGAAATTTGAAAATTTAGATAAATCAATTTATGTCCTCGGATTTAATTAAATTTTGTCATACTTGATTAATACATCTATTCATTTTGAATTGTAGGACTTTAAAATGAAATTTGGTTGCCTTAGGAAACTTCACCAAATTTTATTCCCTTAAGCCATGGACCATTTTGTCCTAAGACCTTACTACACATAGATCCCCTTAAGCCATCCTATACCCTAAATCATAAATTGATGTCTTAAGGGGGAATTTGACATTTCTTAAGGGGATAAATTTGGTGAATATATCTATGTGTCCCTTTCAATGTCTTCTATTAATTTTTCATTCTTATCTTTACTATTATTTGAAAATAATGAATGAGATTAAATAAATTTTAATAAAACCCCATAATTTCAGAAATCTACCCTTCATATTAACAACCCCACACTGGACTCAATTTAATGTGTGTACATGCTATGAATTTTTAATGTTATGGATTTTATAATGTTATAAATCAAATGGTCTTCAAATGAAATATATTTTGAATTTGTGCATGTTCAATGTGTTTTTTAAATAACTTTCAAATTGTGTGCATTATTTAATTAGTTTGTTGATATATATTTTTTAATTGTTTAACATGCAGTTGCCATATCATTGCTCACATGGATCCATTGTTTAATTTAGAGGATTTTATGCCCAATCAAGAAATTCCTATAGATCCCATACATCCCAATCCACCACATGAACATAACCCTAACACACCTCCACATTCTCCACCGCCTAACCCCCCACCCCCTCCTGTAGTTGATGAAGATCAATTAAGAGAGAATATCTGAGCAAACCTCATTGTCATTCAAGGAAATATAGATCTCATAAAAAATGAGCCTAGAGTCCCTCCCCATCTCGCACGGTTTGCATCTACGATGCAAACTATTGTCTATTCTATTTGATCTATTGATGCGGACCTAGTTAGGTTCCATCAATGGAGAGAAGAGAGGAGACAATTCTATGCGGATGGATTGTCATATAAAGAAATCAATGACCTGAAAATTACCAAACAAGCCATGTGCCAATATTTTATTAATCCCCATACAAACCAACCCATTCCACCCACGAAAAAATGAATTTCAATTTTATGGTGTAGGCACCCACAGATAGCTGCGCATTTTTGGGATAGATGGTGGATGGTGTTTGATACTCCACCACATGGCAACAATGAGGTGCCCTTATACTTTTTGAGAAAGTTATGGGCTGAGTTTGAGTTGGGTAAAAAACCCAACTATTTTGATATGAGGTCATTTCAGGGAGTTGGGCGTGGCATGCCCCAACATAGACTAGGAGCACATGTTGATCCTCAGCGACGTGCTCCAATTGCTCCTATTGTTCCTCTTCCTTCCCAGTGTCTTCATTGCATTTCAACAAAGAGACCAAAGTTATTGACATTAGGAGAA
>VDFB02013214.1:0-19703 GCA_007258455.2 Sequoia sempervirens | reverse complement strand
GGCTCTTTGTCCATCGGGTATCTGAGTCAAGACCATTTCCAATCACCCACCCAGGATATCTTAATCACCTATAACCGGACTTCCTAATAATCACCTAATAGTTGGACTTCCCTATTAATCACCTAAAACAAGACTCCTAATCACCTAAAACACGACAGGACTGTTACGGAAAGGGGAGAAACAACATAACGAAAACATCACGGAAAGGGGAAACACATTACGAAAAGCAATGAAAAATATGTACAAAGATTGAGTTTTGAGAACTTACTCCACCCCCGGAGGGACGAAGTGCTTCAGATACTGCCCGCTATGAGGTAGAGGGAGGAGACTTCCATCCAAGCGCGAGAGAATATAGGTGTTCTCTCCGGCGAACTCGTGAATTGTGAAAGGTCCCAGCCACAAGGAATCAAATTTCCCATGCATTCCCTTGGGCTCATGTCTCTTATCCCATAAGAGGACTTGATCTCCAACCTCGAAATCTCGTTGGCGAGCTGTCTTGTCAAAAATTTTCTTCACCCGCTCTTGGTGCTGAGTGATTCTATCTACTACCTCTTCCCTTTCTTCTTGAAGCTTAGTCAGGTACAAGATACGTTTCTGAACAGGATCTGTGAACTCTCCATCTTCTACTGAGGTCGCCAGCTGCAAGGCGGACAACTCCAATGTGATGGGTATCATTGCTTCTGTACCATACAGGAGTATAAAGGGTGAGGTACCAATGGCTCTCTTCGGAGTAATTCTGTCGGCCCAGAGAGCATCATAAAGTTTCTTGTGCCAAGTTCGCTGACTGGAATCAACCAACTTGCGAATGATTGTGACAATGTTCTTGTTTGATGATTCAGCTTGTCCATTACCCTGGGGGTAATAATCTGATGAATGAGATAGTGTAATGCTGTGATCAAAACAGAACTCCATTAGCTCCTCTGACGAGAAACATGTTGCATTATCTGTCACAATTTTGCGAGGCACTCCAAAGCGTGTGACAATGTTTTCCTTTAAGAATTCACACACGACCTCGGACGTAGCTCGCTTGGTAGGAATGGCTTCAACCCATTTAGTGAAGTAATCAGTGGCTGTAAGGACATAAATATGCCCCTTGCTGGAACGTGGGTTGATAGGACCAATAAAATCTAGACCCCATTGCTGAAATGGAGCATCTATAACAACTGGCCTGAGAGGAGCGGCTGCTAACTTCGCTTTGCCAACAAACTGTTGACACAACTGACATTTATGTACCCACTCGTATGCATCGCGGAACATAGTCGGCCAAAAGAACTGAGCCCGCAAGATTTTAAAAGCTGTTACCTTCGATGAAAAGTGACCACCGCATGCTTGATTATGGAAAGCTTCCAGCAAGCGCCGTTGTTGATCTTTGGTGACACACAACAAGAATGTTCCGTCAAGGCCCTTCTTGTACAAAACATTGCTGATGATTATATAATTCTGCGCTTTCAGCTTAAGCGTTCTCCTTTGTTGCTTGTTCAGGTGATTTGGACAATCACCGTATGTTAGGTAATACCATATCTCAGTAAACCATTCACCCGAAGACTCGATCAGCAAGACCATTGGAAGGTCTTCTTTAACTTCAGGTTCAATCTCAGGTATACCTTTAGCTTGAAGTTTCTTATCACCATCTTCCGCCATCAACTGACAAAGACCTCTCCCGCGAACGAGTTTGGTCGGCTTGATCTCCAAGTCATACTCTTGAACCTTCGCGATCCAGTTTCCTCTTTTGGAGCCCATCTCCTGTTGAGTTAACACGCTCTTTACTGCTGGATCTGTGACATACACAACGGTGTGAGAATTTAGGATATAGAATCTGAAATTCTTTACAGCTCGAACCACCGCATAGGCATTCTTTTCAATCTGAGAGTATCTTGATTCGCTGTCCTTGAAACTGCAGCTCATGAAAGCTATTGGAGATTCAGTTTCTTCATTTAACTTTTGTGTCAGAATGGCAGACAGAGTATACTCTAATGCATAACAATAAAGGATAAATTCCTTTTCAAAATCAGGACGGACTAGCACTGGAGCTCGACTGATGGCTTCTTTTATTGTTGCGAACGCCTTCTTTCCTTCTTCCGTCCACTTGAAAACTGTCTTCTTCTTCATCATAGCAGATATATCTTTAGTCAACTCAGAAAAATCTGGTACAAATCTTCGTATGAAATTTACCTTACCAAAGAAAGAGTGTACCCCTGTTCTGCTTGTTGGAAGAGACAAACTTCGAATAGCTTCAACCCGGCTTGGGTCAATTCGAGTTCCCTCCTTGGAGACGATGTGGCCAAGCAACTTGCCTTCCGTCACCGCGAAGATAGACTTTTTGGGATTCAATGATATTTTATGATATCTGCATCTCTCAAAGACTTTCCCCAGATGTTGAAAGTGATCTTGTCGTGTCTTTGAGAAAACAGTGAGGTCGTCAAGATAGACAACTATTACTTTATTCTTCAAATCACCAAACGCCAAATCCATGGCTCTTTGAAATGTAGCACCGGCGTTGATGAGGCCGAAGGGCATTCTTTCATAGGCAAACGTACCCCACGGGGTTGTGAATGCCGTCTTGAATTGATCTTCCTCAGCCACCGCTATTTGATTATAACCAGAAAAACCGTCCAATAAAGACAGCATCTCTGAACCGGTAACCGTCTGTAAAGTGTGCTCCATGATCGGCAAAGGATAATTATCCTTGAGCGATGATTGATTCAGGTTCCTGAAATCGACGCAAATTCTGATTTCTCCGTTCTTCTTGCGCACAGGAACTATATTCGACACCCAAGTGGAATGATGGATCGGAAAGATGATCTTTGCATTCACCATCTTCTGGATCTCCGCGTAGATGGTGTCTTGAATCCGCGGATTGTAGTGTCTTTGCTTTTGCCTGAAGGGCTTTGCTTCAGGTCGAAGAGGAATTGTGTGAGACAATTCTCTTGGTGTAAAAACTTTTAAATCTTCATATGACCAGGCGAAGACATCTCGGTATTGCTGGAACAAAGAAATGAACTTCTCGCTCTCCTCTGCCGTGCAACATGTACCCAAATTAACAAGCTTGGGCTTGTTAATTGTACCAATATTGACTTGTTGATATTCGGCAGAAGTTCTGTCACTTGAATTTCTCTGCTCTTGAATGTATCTATCATGCCTGTCAAAAATATTCTCCAAGGAAACTAAACCCTTGGGAATTTTATTTCCTTTCAACTGGATTATGCTGGATTCTGGTTCTTCTGGAACTTCTTTATCTTCAGCAATCTTTGGCGTATCAGAAACTTCTGTTATTGCTTCTCTGTGAGTAGATGAACTGCCTTCAAAGAACAATTCCTTGAAATTATCTCCCATAACAAGAAACTCCTTAATGTGTTCATCATCGTTAAAGACTTGCCAATTATCACAGTTGTCAGGTACAGCTGGCCTGTATATTAATTCAATGGCAAACGCATTCTGACGAAAGTCAGAATGTGGCATGAAAAGTGAAGCTGATACCGCGAGGGCATCTGCTCTGCTATTTTCCAGACGTGGAATGTACTTGATATCAAATGCTTCGAACCAATCTATTGCATTCCACACCCTATTTCTATAATGTCGAAGACGATCTGCTTTTACTCTGAATTGGTCTCTGACTTGCTTTACAACAAGCTCTGCATCACCTTCGACCTTAAGGTATTTGATACCCATATCTTTTGCATTCCTGAGACCTAGTAAAAGCGCCTCATATTCCGCCGTATTATTTGTACATTCAAATTGCAAGCGGTATGCGAAAGGATATAATTGTCCTTCAGGAGAGATTATCACAACTCCCGCTCCTGAACCAGCAGTGGAACAACTCCCATCGAACTGTAAAGTCCACAACTTAGGATCATCTGCTGATTTCTCTACGATGCATGCGACCTCTTGACTTTCTTCAGGAACCTCTGACAACATGGCGTAAGTACCAAGACCCGTTTCTTGATATAGAACTTGAGCTTGAGGATCTTGAGACTTCACGACCGCAAATCGAGATTTGGGTTCTGGTTCCAGCTTGAAAGTTCCTTTCTTTAACGGAATATTTGCAGAAGACCAATCCATCTGAATCTCTCCACCGAGGTCCTTGCAAAAGCTTCTGCTTAATAGCATCCCATAGCTTGCTGGAATGTCAGCTACTAGGATGGTCATCATGATTTTCTTTTCAGGACAAGCCGCCAACCTCACTTGAGCATCTTTCAATTGACCGACCAACGGCACCGACTTGGACTCCAGTGAGTAGCATTTGTCCTTTGTCTTGGTGCACGAAAGTCCTAGAGCATTCATCACTTGTAGAGGCATGACGTTGTCGGAAGCTCCGGAATCGATGATACAATTGCTCAATTTGTAACCTCCTATATATAGAGAAATATAGAAGGGCTTAGGCTTGTCTTCCGCCGGAACGGATGATTCGAGCAATGTGGGTTGCTTGGTAGGTCCTTTCTTCACAAATTTGAGAAGTCGGTCCACTTGCTCTGGATGATCTTGGAGATACTCTAACTGAGAAATCTGCACTTTGTTCTTCATCAATGAATCTACAATATCAAAATTTGCTGAGGACGAACCTTCAGCAACTGCTTTCATGTTCTCTTGAGAAGACTTAATATTTGAAGTAGAAGCTACTTCTCTTTCTTTGTCTTTTGATATCTTCAACCTCTCTTCTTCCTCTTCTTTGTGTGCCCTCAGATGTTGAGCTCTGGTAAACACAGGAGTCGTATGATTCTCAGGATTAACTGCAAGAGAGTACTGACAAATATCTTCTTCTTGTTCTTCAAAAACGGGTTCACTTTCAAAGTAGCCCGTTGCGGAGTCGCCATCGAAGTTGTCCGATTGAGGTAAGACAACATTCGAACTTGGAGTTGGAACGAAACTTGGTGCAGGTGCAGCTTCGGCATATCCCATTATCTCGTTCATTCTGACATTTTCAGGGCAAGATGTGCCGGCATGTTCAGTGGAATCATGAAAAGAGCAAAACACAGCATTTTGTGTATTGTCGGCCGCTTGCCTTGGTGGAGGTGGCCCTCGTGGCTTGTAATTGTTGTAAGGCTGAAAGTTATTCCTCCTTGGCTGATATGGCTGCTGAGGTTGATAAGGCTGCTGTGGTGCGGGCAAGGCAGGTGGTGGTGCAACTTGAGCAAGAGGCGTTGGCTGAAGTGGCAATTGCCTCTTGAGAATAGTTACTTCATTTGCAACCCTTTGAAGTAATGGATCAGCAGAACTTTGAACCAAAGGTCTAATAGCATCTCCTCTGATCTTTCCTGAAGTGATCATGTTGTCTTTAATTTCTATTGCACCTTGTTGTGCTTCTCCCAGTTCCGTCTCATGCGCCGATCTTATGATAAAGGCTATCTCTGATGGAAGTGCATTGATGAAACTGCTTAACAGGATCTCAGGCGATGGATTGAGTGTATATGAAAGACGAGTAACCAGGCGGTTAAACCTTGCTACGAACTCTCTCATTGGTTCATTGTCCTCCTTCTTTGAATTGGAAAGTCGAGCAAACAACTGGTGGCTATCTTCAGCTGGTTTGAACCTCGCGAGAAACTTTTCAGTCATAGTATTCCAGTTGGTTATGCAACCGGGACTCAAATGATTGAACCATTCGGCAGCAGCTCCCGCGAGTGTCTCAACAAAGAGACGAACAAACAGATATCTATCAGAAGATTCAACTGAATGCAACTTTCCTATCATACTGCTGTCTCAACTCTTTCTCTGCACGGTGTTGAACTCAGGAACTGTGTCGGATTCAGGTACTGTGTCGGATGATTCTCCAACTTCTGTATGATGCGTATGTGGAAGGAAAGTATCTTCTTGGAAAAGCGGATTTGTTCTTGTTCTCCTCCTTGTATAGACTATGCAAGCCAGGATTGTCTAGTCCCACGCGGGTGGTGGCAAGACAGGTCTCTCGGCTGCAATATCGGCTTTCTCTTCCTCTTTGTCTAGAATAGCAGCAGCGTTTCTCCACTGAGCAGGGGTCTCCTTCTTCTTAAAGATGAAACTTCTCAGGCTGCTGATAATGTCCACTTGCTTTCCTTCAATTATCTGGAAACTTGGCTGGATAACTGGAGGTGTAAGATCAGGTTGTTGAACTGGAGCAGTAGGATGCCAGATGGTCATACCCGTGACATAAAGCCTAAGCTTTCTTTGTTGTTTAAAGCCTCGTGCCCCACGGTGGGCGCCAGAAAACTGTTGGCGTTTAAATTCAAGACTGAATGCGATTGAAAATCTGGACAAATATGCAATACGTATAAACTCGCTTTTCAAATTAGGAGGGAAGCCCTCTGCTGATGGTGTTTGAAAGAAAGTAAACTAAACCTGTTGCCTATCTTTTGGATCATTATGTTGTTTTTAACACAACGCCAAGGTACCGAGATTTTCCGATAAGAAGTTCAACTACGACTAACTTAGGCTAAAGACGTTCCTAACCTCTCAAGTAATAGCAGAGCAAGAGAAGTTAGAAATTAACAAGGTAGATTCTCTGACAAAAATACTTTAACAATCTCTCTCTCAACAAACACCTACACACTTCACTGTAAGCTGAAATAAAGATCATGAAAGCATAACATAGATAACGGAAATCTGAGATTTTAGACCAAGGCAAAAGAGACTCATGATTTTATTACTCAAATCTCTAAAACAAAACTCCCTTCTAATATGCCTTGAATAAGAAATTGCAGCTAAGGAGGCTTGCAAACTTATTCTTAACACAATAGAAAACAGCAATCTTACTAACTCCTTGTTGGCTAAAGAGGCTCAACAATTTGCTTATCACAATACAACTGAACTGAAACTGAATAACAAATAGAAGGCAAAATAGGCTCAGCGTTTTGTTATCACAATAACCGTTAAAGAAACTAAATGAGCAAAGGCTCTTATTTATAGAGAAGCAGAGGAGTAGGGAACCCTAAAATCTCCTTGCTTTCACAATCTAGGGCTTGCTCAGCAAGCAAACTTTATTACTAAATCTAGAAACAAGATAACAACTAAAACCCTAAAAAGCAGAAAAAGCGGGAAACGCCAACTATTACATCTTATCTTCTTTCTATCCTCAAAGAATGGATAGGGATGATTCCAAGAATAGAAAGAAAGCGGGAAAGAAAGCTTCTAGAAGAAAGCTGCTTTAAAGCTCGATCACATCCGCTAGGAAGTTTGAGATTGTGTCCCGGTTCGGTGCATCTATACCATCAACAGCAAAACACCGCTTTTCAAGAATATCTTCGGCATCTTCAATAGATCTTAGGAAATCTTCAATCTCATTGGCCGCTTTATTGAACTTTGCTGACATCACTGAAATATGACCTATCCTTCCGCCAACTGGGCTGCAACTTTGAACAACGTTCTGGAACTGATTTGCACCTCCTCAAGCCCGACATAAGAACCATCTTCAAGACTGTACTGAGAGGGGATCTCTATGACAAATTCGCTGATGAAAAGGAGAGCTTCAACCACCCTTTGTCTGTAGGTAATGAATTCTTCAGATATCCTCTCATAGGTTTTAACTTTGAAAAACATGACGCCTTCTCCAAGCAAGGATTTAATTTTATACCTTTTGAAATCGTCAAATCGTGAGGTCAGGTTCAACCGCAATGATAATCTCATGCCTAGGTTTTACTTCAGCCCATGTTTGTTCAAATCCTTGGATGCTTTGACGAAGTTTATGAGCATTCTCTCTCAACTGGAACATCCGAGCCAAGATCTCCTTTCCTCTGGCAATGAAGCTCTCGATCCACTCCTGAGTCTCTTTCCCACATATGACCAGCTGTCTTAACTGATGGTGATCAGCTGGTGTCTCTAAGACCTGGGGCAGCAACTGAGTTGTTTGTGAAGAACCACGAGCAAGGTTAGAAATAAAAAGCTTAAGCTGCTGATTTTCGGCCTTGAGGGTTGCCTTGTCTTCTCCATCTTTCAACACTCTTTCATGTAGGTTTTCGGATACAACTTTGAAGAGACTCAAATCTGCATGTCTGGTATTTCTACCAAGATTAGCCTTGACCATTACAAAATCATCCATGTTCACCTCATCTCTATTCTTATCTTCTGGAGACACAGCAGTCTCTACGACAATCTCGTTATCAGGATTCCTATCAAAGTGAACTTGCTTCTTTGCCTTCTTCTTAGGAGGTTCCTGATAAATATTATCGAGATCATCAACACTCACTTGATATGAAGGCCTTCTCCTAACCCTTCCTAAGGAGTTCTCAAGCCAAGACACCGTAGTATCTTTACTAACTTCCTCAGGAGGTACTGCTGCGATCTCTTCATCATCTTCAATATCAAGATCAATATGAATTGGTGACGAACCCGTCAAAGGTACAGGAACATGTGTTGAAGGTGGCTCCCCTGTTTCTTTCTGAGGTATGGGCTCGTCAAAAGGAACTTTTGAATCAACCGTAGGCTGTTCCTGTATGACTATGCCTGAGAAATCCAACCTTCTCTTTACATTTTTATTTGATCTACATCCTTTGACGCCATCTTGAGACTGACTTTTACCCTTTCCTTTTGACTGTGCTGTAGAAGAAGAGGGAATTATCCTTGGCGGCTCTGCTACTGGAATAGAGTTCTTCCTTTTAAGCACTAAGAAAACCTTACTATACTCAATGACTTGTCTTGTTCTGTCTTCAACTGAAAGAGATTCCTTGTTTGCCCAATTAACTTGTGGAAGAGGCTGATCCTTGATTCTTTTCTGAGTGTACATTGGTAGAAGAACATCTTCATCATCATCAGAGAGTCCTTCAATGTCTTCATTCAAACAGTCTTTCATCTGATGGAGAGTCAACCTGCTGTAACTACGCCTTCGCACTTCAAACTCATCTGCACAGTTAGCCCAAAAATCTTCAAGTGCGGGTATATGATTGTAATTCTTTTCCAACCGGCCAGCGTAGACACCATGAGGATCAAATGACCGCCTCTCACTGTAGGGTTTGAGACCGAATTTATCTAATTCTTCTCCAATTGTCCTGGCATCTGCAGCAGTCCTGCATGTATAAATACCCAATCCTAATGGAAAGTGAAGAGAGGGTTTCTTTCTATTTCTCAAGACTGTATGAACACCGTGAGCTTGCCTCAAGAATTCCATGAAGATGACCTCGTCTGACGGATACCTTGGCAACATGAGCGGGGCACCTGAATAACCATAAACCCTGAGATAGGTAAAGGTAGGAAACTGTATAAACCAATCTGCCCATTCCGCCATTGCTGCCCTAGCAACTGAAGAGATGCGGACGTGCAATTCATTGTCTAAGTCACGCACTGTGTACATCAAGAATGCCTCGTTCACCCTTTTGTAGTGGTGCAACGACTTTGTGAACTCCAGCTGAGGATAATAATTATATATGTGTTGAACGCTCAAAGATCCCTCGGTGTTCAATCCTCTGAATTGACCTTGATAGGCCACCAGGTAGACTAGATATGACATCATGTGAAATACATGAAACTGGAAATATTCTGTTATTTGTTGATGTAGGCAGTCACTAATCAAAGTAGGCCAGTCATAAAACTCAGTCTTCTTCATAATGTGAGGTATGGCATAAAACATCCAAGGTTGGAACTTGGTGGCATCCTCGGAACCAGTGACCCTGTTGAGCAAAGTGATGATGATGGCAACCTCGTCCTTGAACTCCCCTCGTGCGACATTCTTGGGCAATGTCTTATGTTTTTCTTTCATCCATCTCTGGGCAATCTTCTTGCTGTATTTGTCCTTATGCATATTCCACATCTTTTCACATTCATCCCTCGAAAGAGTTACACTTTCAGGCCATGGGGGAATGGAAAAACACTTTTCAACCATGTCAGGCTTTAAACTGCAAATCAACCTGCCATCTGCTGACTGGATCTCCCTAGTAGCCGGGTTGTAATGCTTAATGCAAGCGATTACGAACTCAAGGCTCTGAACTAATATAGGAATAGATGCTGCTGCGAGGAGTCCATAATGACCCAGGTTCTTGATTGAAGTGTTGCCTGCTCTTTCCAAGGCGTGTAGGTCGAACACCGGCTTGACATGATGCAAGTCTGTCTCAGCTGTTTTGATGTAATCGTGAAAAAGTGCTGATTCGGACTTGAAAACATTAGGAGTGTACTCCATTTCAGAAAACTCGAAGAATGACTGTAAACTCGCCCTGGTTCAGACAAGTCTTGAACAATTTCTATTTTTAGAATGCTGATTTTGTGCTTCAACGGACGAATTTTTGAGAATTTTTCCAAAGTGTTTTGTCTGCATGACGATATAAGACAACCCAGATCGTCCGTTTTTGAAAATCTTGAATTTTGACTGAAAAAGCAGGAAACCCTAATTTCTTCAATTTTTCCCGAAAAAAGCTGGCATCTGGGTTTTGTTCAGAATATCGTTAGAAATGGACCCAGTTGATTGGATTTGCAAAACTCTGACGTTTGATTGAAAAAGCAGCCAACCCTAGGTTTTAAAAAAAAACTGCGATATGGGTTTTCTTCTGAAGACCGATTGAAAGGACCCGTATGGTTGAATTTTGAATGTAATCGAGGTTTTCAACGACATGCAAGATAAAAGCACTTGTTGCAACTTGATGAAGTTCTTGAAAAATTCTTCGTATGTGAGCAAAAAGACCCGTGATAATCCAAAAATCGAAAGCCTTGGTCATGAAAAATTTGATCTTCCTAACAAAACTTGAAAAAGCAAGGGTTTATGCTTGCTGGTCTGAAAAATCTGATGTAAAACCAGCAACTATGGATTCTTGAATCACAAAAATTTTTCAAACTTGCTGCTCCAACTTTCTCCTCTGGATGCTACCTGCAAAAATAATGAAAAATACATTGAAAAGAAGTGTTAAATAGACTTAGGTTTTGATTTTAGGTTTTGCTTTTTTCTGCTTTTATTTCAAAACCCTAAATCTCATCTTCTCAACTTGGACGCCATCTTCTTCTCAAGCAAATTTTGAAATTTTGAAAATCTTCAAAAATCTTCTAAGGCATGAAGGTTTGGGCGCCTTTCTCCAAGAGGGGCGCTCAACTTCACCAGTGTTAGTCAAAATCTCAACTTTTTCAACTTTTCTCAATTTTAACATGCCACTTCGCCTCTGATTTCTCGTTGATTTGTTTACCCGACAGGCGAGCTGAGTGGTTTACTGCGGAGCTGGACTGATTCTGAAGAAGATGTTCTGGAGGCACCTCCGGCTAAAAATTTGATCTCGACCTCCGAATTCATGGGAGGCTTTTCCTTCTAGGGGCGCCCAACTTCTCCAGTGTTAGCCATTTTCCTGACTTCCACGTTCTTCCTTCTCCCTTTGATCTTCTGGTGAATCTTCGATTCCGGGAGCTACGTTGATCGGACTGACTGTCTGAGTGTTTCGTTGGATAGCCAGACTGATTTTGGTGAGGCCTTCTTGGACGTTACTTCTGCAAATTCCATCATCTGAGGGCTTTAAAATTTGGGCGCCTTTCTTCAAGGGGGGCGCCCACTTTCATCAGACTTAGAAAAATCTTCAATTTATTCATGTCTTTCACTTCTTCGGGCGACCTTGTTGAATCTTGAGCTCCGGGTGTCGGATTGACTGATGGTTGTGCTCATCGCGAAGCTGACGGAGAATGAAAAGGGGTCCTCTGGAGACACTTTTGTCAAAAATGGATTTTTTACCCTTCAAAAGGTTGGGCGCCTATCTTGACTGGGGGCGCCCATTTTACCAACACTTAGTTTATTTTTCACCTTTTTCACTTTTGCTTTGAATTTCTCTTCAATTTCGCTTCGACCTTCCGTCTGTACCTTGAATTGATGATCGCGAGCTCCGCTTGTCGTGGCCGACAGCTCACCGCAGCCAGCTTGAAATCAAGACACCGTTATGGCTTCACTGCACCTCTCTATCTCGCATCCTGAGGTTGGGCGCTTTCTCTTAGGCGCCCGCTTCCACTTAGAAAAATTCATAATTTATTCAACTTCAAGTTTCAGATTTTCACTTCATACCTTCTACTTTGACTTGAATTTGCCGGAGACTGGATCATCGGATGCTCTGATGGGGATATCCATCGCGTCGGGATCAAAACCGAGTAACTCTATTGAGACCAGAATTCTAATTTTCATCTCGATGCCCTAAAAGGTGAGCTACTTTTCTTCAACTCGCCTAAACTTAGCAGATTTGGTACCTTTCAATTTATTCACTTCTTCTTCCTCGATCCTCGTGCATGTTCATCGCTTCACTTTCTCGCTGAAGTTTTGAATGCTAAAATCGACGCCTGCAATTTGGCTGACCTCCATTGATGACCCTAACTCCATATGCTCAAAAGTCAATAAATTTAGGGCAAACCGAATATTTTAAGATTCCGATTTGACCACCGATATATTTTGAGCCAATCAAAATCAGTCTGGACTGGCTTGACCAACTTTCTATTTTTAGAAATTTTCTATTTTTAGAAAATTTTGCCAGTATCCGTTTCGAAAGAAACCCAGAAAAACCCAGAAAACTTTACTATTTCGAGAAAATTTATAAAAATAGCAGTTTTCCTAAAATTTAGGGATGAAAAACTGAGATCTGGGTTTCATAGGTTAAGCCGCTCTTAGCAGACCCAGATCGTCAGAAATTGAAAAATTTGTGTTTTAACCCTCCACACCCAAATTTTGACCTTTTTTGACTGATTTGACAAGACTATTACTCATTTCTTCAAAATGTCTAAGTGTAACAAAAATTTTAATTTTGGGGTACAACAAGGCCGAAAGTTAGATACCCTCCTTCGCCTTATGCTATTTCACATAGGGCTTGCTTAAAGGTTGACAACGATGCCACCAAGGCTCAAAAGAAAGAAGAAGAGAAGTGGTCCCGTGGTCCTCCTTCTTCCTCTCCGGTTGGTCAGTCTGGCGCTTCTTCTCACTCCGCTGTGGTACCATTAAGTTCTGCTCCTCATCTGCAGGAGAATCCTATGGTGCCCACTTGGCGAAAGCCTAAGTGTCCTACATTCGAGCTTCCTATTTTTCCGACAGAGCCTAGACCCGTTCGGTATGACAGGAAGAAGGTCACCCGAGGAGAGTCCTCTTTGTCTCGACCTCCGCAGCCTCCTACCATTCCTGCTCCCAAAGAAGCAAGTGGGAAGAGGCCCGATGCCAAGGCTCTTGAACCGACTCCTCCCACTGTCCTGCAACCCATCTCTCCTGCTCCCCTTCAGAAACCTGTCCCTCTGTCGAAAACGACCGTAGTGGACGTTCCTATGGTTGAGCAGGAGCCTTCTACTTCTTCGCAACCTTTGGCCTCCAGCTCCAAGAGCCAAAGAAACCGTCTTGCATGCGAATGCAAGCGCAGGCGAAAGGCCCTCTTAGCTGAGCAGGCCGCCTCACAAAGGAAGGAGGAAGAGACCACCCTTGCTTCAGGGCCTCCTGTAGTGTCGCCCTCTTCCCTTTCTTTTGCTTCTTTCCAATCTGGTCTTGTGCTATTTTTAGCTTTTGCTGCGAGTGCAAATGCACCTAACCGCAAGGGGGTATAGGTGTTCATCGTTCCTTTAGTGGAGCCACCTTTGCCGATGTCCATTCCAGATATTCAGCCTTTTCCAAAGCCTGTGGATATGGTTAATACCTCAGTCATATCCACTGGGGTGCTTTCCTCCTCTTCCTCCGCACCTCTAGCTTCATCTGTGGGGAGTTCATCTCCTTCAATGAAGAAAGAGGTGGGGAATGGTCCTTCTGGCAACGAAGGGCATAAGAGGAGCCCACCTTCTTTACAAGGCGGTCCTGTGCTAACTTGTTTTGTCTTAGTGATGAAACCAGTCCTGGCTTCCCCTGAGTTCGTCACCGCTCCCTAGTCACTCGGCAAGCCTAGTTGTGAATCTCAAGCTCAACTTGCCCCATCCACTGAAGTTAGACATGACACTCCTATGGGGTGTATGTTTAACTCCATGGATGAAGTTCTGGCCTTGTTAGCGATCTTCACGAATCGTTGACCTTGACTCCACAAGAGCTCAGTGGAGAGGCCTCGAGGGGCCCTCTTCCTTAGCCCTTGTTACGGGAGGGCCGGACACCCCTCCTCTTAACATCCCTCCACTGTAGGCCCATCCTCCTTCCCCCTATGATGACCTAGAGTGGGAAGCAGACGACCTCTTTCTTGATCAATGTTAGGAGGCCTCTTCTTGATCTTGTGTGTGTGTGCGTGTGTTTTGTGATGTGTTCCCCCATGATTGTGCTATGTGTGCCTGGATGACCCTCATCACCCTTGTTGGTGCTTGGATATAGGTGTGGTTTTTGTGTCGTAAATCTTCTTCTATTTGTATCATCATTCTTCCATGTTTGTTTTTGATTTTCCATAAATTGGGGACGATGAAAAGCATTGGGGGCATTTAGGCTTCCCTTCCATGTTGACCCAATTTTTTATTTTTACTTTGTCTTCTCATGCATTCTTCCTGATCTGATTGGGGATTGACAATATTTTTCCTTGCACCACAGTTACCTATTATTTATATGAGCTCAGATAGATCTAACCCCGCTAAACCAGATCCCTCTGTGCCCTTTGTTTGTATTTTTGTCTCTTTTGCTTTCTCTTTTCTTTGCTTGAGTTGTCCCTCTCATGTGTGACAACTTTCTTTCTTCAACATTTTTATTTTTAGAAAACACATTCGTTGCCAACGAATTTTTTCTTGAAAATCCTTGCAAACCTTTCTTCGAAATCATATTCTCAACTCAGAACCCTAACGAAATGTGTTTCCTTCATCATGGGTTCGTAAAGAAAGGACTTGAACCTTCCCCCGAAGTGGGAACAACTTTAATCTTCCCTTCGGATGGGGGCATATTCTTCCTTTTGAATTCCTTGATGAAGTGAACATCTTTCAAAAGGATTCCTTGATGAAGGATTGATTTGAGAGAAAGAACATCTACTTCCAAAATTGTGCATCCCTTGAGTGGACCCTCTCTTCATGGTGGATTCCCAAGGGACCCCTTCAAAAGTTTTCAAAATTGTCGACAGTTTGTACAACTGTCTGCTCACTTGCCTACATGGCCGCTTTCTGACTCTGCGGATTCTGCTTTCCTTTGAGCTTCCTCCATGTGAGAGATCTTGTGGGTGTCTCCCCTGTAGGACTGAGAGCCTATAGGGCACTTTCTCAGGTTTCCTCCATGGGAGAGATCTTGGGGGTTACCTTCCCTATGGGACTGAGAGCCTATGTGGCACTTCCTTGGTTGTTCTTCATGCTTGAGTTCATGGAGAATACCTTCCCTATGGGACTGAGAGCCTATGGGGTGCTTCCTTGGGTATTCTTCATGCTTGAGTTCATGGAGAATACCTTTCCTATAGGACCGAGAACCTGTAGGGCACTTCCTTTGGGTCTCCTCCATGCTAGAGTTTTTGGGGGACACCTTCCTTACAGGATTGAGAACTTGTAAGGCGCTTTCTCTTTTCAGCTTCATAGTTCCGAGCAGCTATGGAGTCCTTTGCTTTCCCTGCACCTTCAGGTACACTAGACTGAGCTCTGCTTCCTCGACGGTTCAGGTATACATTTCTTACTCTACACTCCTTGATCTAATTTACCGAGCACTCATTAGTATTCGTTCTCGCTAAAGTGGGGGAAAAATGTATAGGAGTGAATTTGCACCCCATGTGTAAATTCCCCCTTTTTCCCTCTCCACTTTAGAAAACCAAGTTCGGAGGCTTAATTCCACCTAAGCCTACTGCTTGCATCCCACTTGGCATCTATCTTGAGCATTGGTGGAGGTGTTTCTATTGGGGACGCTCACACGATGCATATATATCCGTGCGACATGCTTACATCCTTGGTAGATTCCTACAATTGAACCTGTAGAGGTGTTACACTTCTCATTGGGAGTCAAGTTGTAATGCCCCCTTCGGCCGACCGACCCGAATATGGCTATTTTTCTCCATTCCTTCTTCAAATTCATTCCTTCAACATGCATTCTAACTCTTCACTCCATTCACAAGCTCACTTCACACTCTTGCATTCACTCTCAAGCTCTCAAACAACATAATAGCACCCCATTGCAGTAAATACAACACTCTATCTTTGGTAGAACAAGTTGGGAACGAAACACCATTGCAGCAAAGGCTCAAGTACTCTCATTTTCTCCCCCAAGCAGCCTTGAGTGCTCTTGGTGGAGGTGGTAAGCTTCCCTTCCTTTCCTTCTATCACTTTTTACTACATTACTTTCTTTATCTCGTTTCCTTGGTTGTTCGTGGAGGTGGAAACACCTAAACAGGGGTCTGATTGAGGCAGGCCCCTATATAGCAACCCAACATTTTCCTCTCTTTCTGTGTGTATGAGTACGTGCTTTTGAGGAGCCAGCTGGCGACTAAATTTCTTGGTGAGATCATCCTTTCCCTTTTCACTCTTACCTTTTTGCTTTATAATACTAGAGAATATTTTGTTTACTTAATCACATCATTTTGGCCCTTTAGTTACTTAGTTGGGCCGTTAGCTAGTTTTTCTAGGTTTGACCTTGTCTTCGGTGTTGTCTAACCATACAGACACCAACACACTTAGAGACGCTAGTGCACTGAGCTGTCGTCCAGAGACCACGCTTTCGTCCTCGGGTAGAGATCTTCCAGAGGCGTAGTGTTGGACCTGAAAATCAGCTCGCCTAGCCCCACTTCGAAACTAGGGATTGTAGAATGGTTGCAAGACTCTATAGTCCTTGTCATTCTCATCCTCATACCCTAAACATCCCATTTAGCTGAGGTAAGTTAGGGCAGCCTCTTGCGTCTTGGCCCTTCGTGACCTGGGGTCTTGCATGTGGTGGTCCCCCTCTCTTACAATTAGAAAAGATGACTCCCCTTGCTTTATTGGATTAAGAGGGTATATTAATATTTTTTGAAATTTGAGTTTTAATTTTGGTGAAAAATTAGTGAAAAGCTTGGTAGCCATTAATGGTAGAAATTGGTTTTATGGTTCTTCAAGAAATCTTGAAAAGACTTCTCATAATTTTGAATGTTTGAGATGATATTATTTTGTGGCCTTATGCTTTTTGCTTGGAAAATG
Source organism: Sequoia sempervirens (assembly GCA_007258455.2). Classification (NCBI taxonomy): domain Eukaryota; kingdom Viridiplantae; phylum Streptophyta; class Pinopsida; order Cupressales; family Cupressaceae; genus Sequoia; species Sequoia sempervirens. Next base: position 2,780 of record VDFB02013214.1, on the reverse strand, counting down.
AAATTATTGTGTTTGGATATTAGTGTGATGATGTCATGCTTTGTTTTCCATGCTATGACCATATCAAGTAAAATGATGATTCAATTGTGTTAATGGATGAATAGTGATGGTTTTGGAATGGCCATCCTTTTTTCTCAACCACATTGAAATGAAATGATTAGTGTTGGTCACAATTTTATTTGAATTAATAAGTGTTGATACTCTATGGATTTAGCCTATTCCATTCTCCTTTGTTTGAAAGGGTCATGAGTACCGAAGTTGTGAAATTGAACATTGAACCCTTGATGAGTTGTGTATTCAAGAGTGGTTATGCATTGAGATACTATTGGATTGTTTATCCACATTATGCTATGCATTGAGATACTATTGGATTTTTTATCCACATTATGCTATGCATTGAATGGTGTGTGAAGACCATGTGTGATTGTAGGGGGTCTTGCTAGCGGTGTATCCATGGTCTTCTCTCTTTGTAGCTTAAGAGTTTTCTAGAGTGGCATGGGAATCTTTTGTGCTTGAGGTAATATAGTAATCTCCCCTATTAGTTCCCTTCTTAAAGATCTCTTGAGAGATTGAGAGCTCTTAGTTTAGTATATCGCTGAGTTGCATTTATGCCTTGATTGAAGTATTGTAATCATGCTATCAATTTATTTGATATCATGATGGATCTTGAATTATGTCCATTCTTGTATTTTTCAGCTGTGGGTAATTGTGATCTTTTTTGTATTTCATATTTTGCTATCAAATACATGTGTAAGCGAGGTCCTATGATCTTGGGTTAGAGTGACCAACTATATATTGTTGGACTCTATTATTGCAACTTGAGCCCTCCATGTTTGGGAGGAGATTCATTTCATTGTTGCATGTGTATGTTGCTATTTGTGCTATTTTTGCTTACCACTCTATGAAGGATTTAGCATCCACTCCAACAATCTTGTTGTCCTCCTTGGAAGAAAGAATAGGTGCATGCCCATTCTAGATGGATGGAGAGGATTTATAGTAGAAAGCTTAGCTATAGCATAGAACCCCTTTAGAGAGAGGGGTGGGGAATGGCACATGTGAATCAAATAAAGACTAGTAGGAAAATCTCTTTTGGAGCAATTATGATAATAAGATGAGTAGGTCCAATTTGCTTTAAGAAGTTTAAATAAAGCTAGAATCTATGATATGTTTATCATTTAAATGATATGAGTACATATAATCAATGATATGATGTTGTGTGATATTAAATTTAGGAGTTGCATTGCTTTTTATGCTTGTTACATTTGATGTATGATGTCAATGCTTGAATGGTAAAGTAATTTTGGTTAAAACTGAATTTGTGGAATTCATGAATATTTAATGTGGCTCATTGAATCTTAGTCAAAATGAAAATGCATGGTTCAAACCATTCGCGAACACCTATTGGAAAGTGAAAGTTACATTGTGTCAGTGTTTGGTTGCTTTAGGATTGTCTACGCTTAACCCTTCACTCATCTTGGGTTTTGTACCCATCAATCTTGTCTTGAAAGTTGGTAATTTAGTGTTGTAAGTGTAGACACCTAAAAATGACTACTACATTCCATCTAACTCATGATTATTTCTTGTCAACTTATTGATCAATATTAATTAAATAATTTAAATTATTTAATTAAGCTAACACACCATTCACATTGATTAAATAATTTTTATTTAATTGATTTCTTAATTTCTTCCATCCCACATTAATTAATTTTTTTTTAATTAATTTCTCAAATTCCTCCAACCACATTAATTAAATATTTTTTACTTATTTAATTAATTCATGCATTAATTCTTTTTATCCACTATAATTAAGTAATAATTAACTAATATTTCTTCTAAAATTAAATAAATAAATTTAATTGTTTTTCTATCTTTATTTCTTTCATAAATAAATAAAATTAATATTTTATTTATTTCCTAAATATATCATTCCTCATGCACATGAAATTAAATAAATTTATTTATTTAATTCTATTTATGTTCTTCTAAGTGAGTTGACTAAAAAACAACTTTTGTTCACTCACATTCACTTTCACTTCACTCATCTATGCTCTCACTTCATCTATCCATGCAACCGGTTAACTAATTAATGAAGCCCTTCATCATGACACATGTTATTTGCGCATTCATCATGATCTCTCAATGAATCTCATCCATCGATCTTTTAAATCATCCTCCACTGTTGATCTATAGAAGGTGAAACCTAAAAATCACCATCATTCCAAGCCATTAATAATTCACAAACTTTGAGAAATCCAACTATCATTACATCCATTTTTCTATCAAGGTTATGCTTATGTTTGAAGAGTAATCCACATCCATATTTTTACAAACATTATCACACACAATGGATTAAGATCGAGACACTTTGTGGAGGTATAATTTGATTTGATTTGTTTATGCGCACACTATTAAAATAGTTTGAGTTTTAGACTCAATATTATCACACACAATAGGTATGATTTTTTAATTAATTTCTAAAATTCCTCCAATCACATTAATTAAATAATTTTTAATTAATTCATGTATTAATTTTTCTTATCCACTATAATTAAATAATAATTAGCTAATATTTTCTGGAAAATTAAATAATTTAATTTAATTAATTTATTCACTTTTTCTATCTTTATTTCTTCTATAAATAAATAAAATTAATATTTTATTTATTTCTTAAATATATCTTTCCCTTATGCACACAAAATTAAATTAATTTTTTTATTTAATTCTATTTATATTCTTCCAAGTGAGTTGATTGAAAAAAAATTGTTCACTCACACTTA